>CANHQG010000081.1:0-46720 GCA_947462335.1 Harmothoe impar
GGGGGAGAGGAGGGGAGAGGAGGGGAGAGGAGGGGAGAAAAGGGGAGAGGGGGGGGAGAATAGGGGAGAAGAGGGGAGAGGAGGGGAGGGGAGAGGAGGGGAGAGGAGGAGATAGTATGGGAGAATAGGGGGAGAATGGGGGAGAGGTGGAGAGAGGAGGGGTTTTTAAGAATCCTCATGACATTTACTGTAATGTCTGTAAACATCTCATACAGGAGATTCACAGGACAATTATCTTTTATGTAGTCAGTATTAAAATGCAGGGTTTTGAGGTTATATTCATGTGCCGTAAAACCTCAAGTACACTAGTCAGATCGCCAGTGCGGCTTATATGATCAGCCCAAGGATAGGGTGCGGCTTATATGCGAGTATTTGCTACTATGGTACAGTACTAAAGTGACCATAATCAGATCGCAGATCAGATATGGGACTAGCGCATTAGGCTATGGGGGCCGCCATCTTGGCCCAGAGCCAATGCGTAGTGGTTGGGCCCCCAACTCCAGAGCAGTGCATCATGGGTGAATTTCTTATCTACACCTTTGTTCTAGGTGTGAGGGGAGAGAATTAGTCTGATAAGGAGATGGGGGTTTAGCCCCCGACTACCTGAGGTAGGATGCACTAGTCTGGTATACCGAGGTTGAAGGTTCCTTAGTAGGGGGCACCATTGCTTGATATGGTAACTAGCGAGATAAGCACTGATACAGCAATCACAATGGGTACAAGCTGTTACATAATGCCCCCTAAGAATTCCGCAGTGAAGGCCAGGGAGTTATTTCATTGGTTGATAATTCAACAAGCTACAAGCCTATACAATGCCTGACCAGGCTTGGCGCCAGGCAGGCTGGCGCTTCTCTCTGTAGAGGTCTACCTTTGAGGTACTATTCCTCCTCCAGCTTCAAACCCTCGACGTTTTGCTCCATAGCTTATGGAGGCACTGCTATTTCTTAAGACAGATAGATCTTAAATGTTTCTGCGGGAGGTATTCTTCTTGTCTAGTAGTTTTCCAAGCACATCTGAAATGATATAGAAAGTAATGCTCATAAAGCACAAACACCATACTATAATAAGTTGGTTGCCATTGTACAGATTTTACTGTAGGTGTAGACAGTAGAAGCTACTGTAAAGCTACAGTACATTCTACTGTTAATCCATTCCACAGTAGATTCTACTGTTTACCTACATTTACTATTTACAGTGCACAATGCATGTCATGGTAGAGTAAAAATAATATATCATATTTCAATTTGCAAAAGAGAATGCATAAATTTCTTTTTCATAAGAAATTCACCCATAACTGTAAGCAAATATATACAATAACAGAGTTGCGGAATGCTTAGATCATTAAGAATAGCTAACTGTGACAAAAGCTTACAATAACACCCATGACATTTAGGCAATTTTAGGCAATATGCCCTATCCAGTATTAAAGCCAATATCCTCCCCGAGCTTTGTCCGGGTGACTTTGGTTTGATATTGGACCTGTCATGATGGGGGGGGGGGGCTGATTTGGGTAATTTATGAGGGGTGACCTTCAACCCTTTTTCCCTCCATGTCATTCCTCAGGTTTGACCTTCAAATTACTGCTGACCTTGATGATCAATATTATTAACGTGCGGTGGATCCATGTGCAGGGAGGGTGTTTTTTTTCTGGCAGAGGGAGAATGTGAACCTTCTGTCCAGTATGAATGTTATCACTCAGAACTCTGGGCTTTTGTTCATGAGGCAATATTAGAACTGTAATTGGGTATTATTATGAGGTGGAAATACTCTATTGGGAAATGCATGTTATTCACCATAAGGAGATGCACCTTTTATGCCTTTATGAACTGCACAGTGTTTAAATGCATTTAATGCATTAATGCAGCGCTGGCAAATCGACTCACCTGCATGCATCATGGCAAACTTATACGTGGTCCTGAAATGCTGGCATGATGCACAAATGCAGTACCAGTGACTTACTCATCAGCAGTGCATTGGTACATCATGATTGCAAATGTAAAATGCCTTAATGGGTTAAAAGAATTTTCAGTAACCATTTACTCCTTTATATCCACCAGAGAAATACCATTGTGGCAACATGACTTTGAAAACTTCTGGAGATGCCCTGTGGTTCTGATTTCATGACATGCCATGACCATTGAATGATGTCAATTTTTGAGAAACAGCTCCTGCCAGTAGATTGCCTTATAATGTCAATTACACCACAGTTGACTGAGACAATAAAAGAAATGGATTGATTGTATTTTACATACAAGGTTGTATGTTGATGCGGTCCACTGAGCACACTCTGGGTGTAGGTCACATATGATACGCGTGACTAGCTGCATGACCTGTGGACAATGGTAATTATCCGCGGCTGACACCTTGGACAATAACCCTATCCTTGGCTTGTAACACTCATACAGCAAGTCACTTGTACCATATCTACCAAGTGTAGGATGGCCTAGTATAACAAGGTGTGAGGCCAACCATTCCTTACACTATGAAGGTGTGAGACTGAGGTGGTACAGGGGTGGGGGGGGGGGTGAGGTGGTACAGGGTGAGGGGGGGAGGATCCTCCAGCACCCAATAACCTGTAGCACACACCCTCCACACAATGTGGCCTACACATGCACCCCCTGTTGCACCCCCTGCTGCACCCCTGGGACCAAAACCCTCCAAGGGCTGCACAGCGCTTTAATGTATCAGGTACTATACCCTAGGTCGGCATGATGCTTGAATGCAGCCCTGGCGAGTAACTCGCCAGGGATGCATTCAAGCATCATGCCGACCCTATGGAGTCGATACATTCTTGAATGGATGGTATGATGCATTAATGCAGCAGTGGTGAGTTACTCATTAGAGCTGCATTCCTGCATCATACCAATTAAAAAAGAAGTTACGTTACGAAGGGTTATAACCTAGCATGCTGCGGCATGAATTCCAATGCATCTCTAGCCTTTAATTAATTATTGTTTTTGGCGCATACACTCCATGATTTAGAGGGGGAGGGCAAATTGCAGGCTAGCATGCAACAAGGGAGTCGTCCACCCCGCCCATCCTGATCCCCGACTGACCTGTTACCCTCACCCGGACCTGAGGTCATTATAAATGCAGAAGGTCATGGGTTAATGGGTGACTGGGAATTCATTAGGGACTAGGAGGGGCGGGGAGGGGTAGAATTGGCCAAGTCAAGGCGCGGGGGAGGAAGCAGCGGGTAAGAAAAAGATAGTTTAACCTTTAAGGGTGCATAGTGCTTCAATGTGCTGTGCCCTTTGTCGTCATTATGCATGAATGCAGCGCTGGTGAGGCTACTGGCTATAGCTGCATTCATGCATCATGCTGACCCTTTCAGAGTGTATAAATCACATAGGCTTGGTATGATGCGTGAATGAAGCCCCGGCGAGTCACTGACCAGGGCTGCATCTATGCATCATGACGATAAAGGGCATTGCCCGTGACAAGGCTCTGCGGCCCTTGAAGCAAGGATTATATTATATGCTTCTTGCTTGAAGGATTAAGAGATCCGTTGTGTCAACAGTTGATCTTCTAGAGGTGTCCTAGCATGCAAGGCTAACTCGAAGCACTTCAATGGGTGATTGGTGCCTACACAGAAAAAGAAACAGTGTCAAAAGGGAGTCCAGGTTGCCTCCAGAATGACTCCCCTCTTTAGGAGAGCCCAGGCTGCCTAAGGGAGCATAGGTGACTCCCTGGCTCACCTAAGGGAGTCACCTTGGGGAGTCACATAAGGACCAGGCCTCCCTAAGAGAGGTGAGTCATTCTGGAGGCAATCTGGACCCCCTTTTTACGCTGTTTCTTTTCTCTATATAGTCTACCGTTGAATGGATCATATGTCTCACTATATCTGATCGTACACTGATTTACAGCTGAACATGATTATAGTAATTAACTAAAAATATATCTAAAGTACAATCCACTAATTGCTAGCTAATGGCTCATTCAAGTGCTTATAGATTTCAATATCACAGCATACCTGGCACTTACTCAGGACCAGTGCTTATTTGAACACCCAACAATTATGGCACACATACACTGCATGGGCCATCCGATTTAAGCACCTTTAAACACAAAATAAAGTTGCTTAATGGCCTTCTTTTAAGCAGCTCTAAGAAGATTTAAGCAACTTTAATTGTTATCCAGGAAGCCTCTTAATGTTTCCACAAGCTGCTTATAGAAGGCCAATAATCCACTTTGATTTCTGCTTTTTGAGAAATTCACAATTAGAAGATCTTGGTCGATACCTAGCATGACATCAATGTTTAAATATATCTCGAGACAACTATTACTCTTTATAATTTAGTATGTTTACGGAATGCATACAGCAGGTCCACTTTGACTTTGCAAAGTAGCAAAGATATTATGTACCCGAATCTACAGTTTTGGCTTAAACCAAGCCTTCATCAGGGTTCCCCTTAGAACTTTAACACACAGAGCATCAACCCTCCCCAGCCACCCTACCATTAAACCCAATATAATGCTACATTTATCTCTCCTCGTAATAAGGCTACCTCAGACAACAGGCAGATCCCAGTGGGGGGGGGGGGGCACTGGGTACTTGAGGGGAGGTAACAACTGCCGCCCTACCGCCCTATATCTCAGAATCTGTCTAGCCTACTTCTCAGAGGTTAAGAAATGTGATTGCCCTATGTATGTACCTTAAAACCTTGCATACAGTGTGCTACGTTTGCACACTTATCAACACGCTTTCCTGTAGCCACTTTTAACACATATTTTACACACCACATATTTTACACACCACATGCTCAGAAGTGTGTTGATCTCAAAGGTGTGGTGCAAATATGTGTGTGTAAATCCCTATGTACGTTCCCGCAACACACTGTTCTTAGAGTGTATAAGCCTAACTTGTGTATAAGCCGCACTCAAGGTGACGTTGGGCCGATCCTATAAGCCGAACCAGGGATCTGATTATGGTGACTTTTAGTACTGTGCCATAGTAGCAAAGACTCGCATATAAGCTGCACCCTGACCCTGGGCCGATGCTATTTATAAACCACACCCCAAGGCCTAATCTGATTCTCGTACCATCCGCGGCTTATGCACAAGGTTTCACAGTACTTGAATTAATGTGTACATGAATTGCAGCACTCCAGCCCACCACCCCTGTTGTTGTCATTGCAGGAGTCACTGTGTCTAGGACCACTGGGTGGACTATTTAAAGTCCAGGCCACTCACAACAAGTGCAAATTCACTTTTTGCATTAAAATAAATCCACTTAATGTTTTGACTGTCCTACTTATCAGAGTTTTGATGGTAGTTTAACTGCCCCTCCCTTTTCAGGATCTTCAAGAAATTAACCGCCACCGCTCTTGAGACCGCTCTCGTGCTGCAGTGGTTATCCACTCCATGGCAGAGTACCCCCCCCATACAGGCAGCCACACCATAGCCCTTTCTCAGCCTCTTCTCACTAATTGTTCCGTATCAAAAGGACCACCAAGGGGTTCGCAGGAAATCAAAAGATGGCTGCCGGAGCTGCCGAGAGAGGTGTTTTTCTCCGCTTCCGTTCATTTAATTAAAGTTAATTAATGGTTTCATGGGGATTCTCCCAACAACAGGTTCGGCGTGGTTGCAGCGCCTTTTGAGGTCATGGTTAGGATGGTGTTGGGTTTTGGTGCAGCATTTGGTGATGTTTGATATCGACACTACCGTAAAACCTCACGTATAAGCCCAAGTCGCATATTAGCTGCACCCTTAACTTTGTCAAATTATATAAGCCACAGAGGGGTTCTGAAAATTCCTGATTAGGTACTGTACTATACATATAAAAACTCTCATATAAGCCGCACATTTGGTATCTAAAGAAAGCTGAGTCTGATTCGCGTACATGTTGCTGCTTCTACGCCAGGTTTTATAGTAGTGAATATTATTGTTCAACGGCAGCATGTACTTTGTTACATTTTGTTTGTCGTCGTCATGATGCAGCCTGGGACTGTGGAGTTTATGCAATACCAAAAGAGTTGTCATAAGGAATGAAGGCAGTCCTGGCGATCATCTCGCCAAGGCTGCATTTAAGAATTATATCAACCTTCGACATTGATACATTTCTGAAGGGTTGCCACCATGCATAAATGCAACCCTGGTGAGTAAACCTGCCAGGACTGCATTATACGACCTTGGGTATACATAATTGATTCCAGAATTAAGGTATGACTTTCTATTTTATCAATACTGGTGCTCTGAGTTGGACTGTAATAGCTATCTATCCTACAGAGGAATCAGGTAGATTCTGAAAACTGTTTCCGAGTCTGACCCTGTTTTCAATGCTGAATTTCACGTCACAGTTTAACATTGAAGAGTGTAACAATGATGTGCATTCAGTGGCTATGTATTGGCATGTCGGGATGAGTCACACGATGGGGAGGACATTAATTTCCTGATGACTACTACTGGTATGTTGACGGTAACATCTGAGCTAGCATCTGCCCCCCCCCTCATACCTACACTCATGTGACTTACAATCTCCCAGCAGATTCTCTCATCTGTTTGTGCTGGAACTACTTCTTCTCTGCAAAATCACCTTCAAAACTTACCTACGCCATGCTTTTAAAATAATCATTCTTACAGTTATGAATCGATTCAAACCTCTAAGGGAAGGTATGAAAAAAAACCATCTGAAAAATTACAGAAATATTAGTCAAGTTTTTATTGTCAATATTAGGGGAACTTCTTTTTACGTAGTAATACTGAAGTGTGTGATTCGCTGATGCAGATAGGAGAGCAGCAAAGTAGTACTGTTATCTACCCTTGTTTGACAGGAGAGTTCCTAAAGTCTGTAAGTTTGGGCAGAGACTTATAAATTGAGTGATGTGATGAGGGAGACTGTGCTGTGAGAGTAGTGTGACTTATTGTACACCCCCACAGGTAATGTATTGTGTTGCTCTGCGCAGCTCCCCTTCCCACACCCATCCTGTAGCCAAAGTTGGCATCACTTAAGCTGTCTACATCTCTCTAAAGGGACGGCCATTTTCTAGTTGTTGCCTGCTGATTTATTCAACTGGTAGGGGAGACTGGGGCACGTTGAACCGCTTTGACACCTTTATTTTTTTCCTGACCTTGCTAATGGGATCTGAACTTTGATTTTGTATCAAGCAGTTACCTTGTATCATTGCGATAGAAGAGAACCTATTGCAAGACAAATGTGGTCTTTTCTTGTATTTTTCTTGAATTTTTTAAAATAAAATCTTAGGGTGGTTCAATATGCCCCATGCACGGGGTAGGTTGATCCACCCACTGGGGCACCTTGAACCACATGCATTGAATGATCCAAATAATCACCAAAATAGATCAATAGGTGAAATTTTCGTTGGAATTAGTTGCTATTGTTACTTTTGCATAGGATTGAATGAAAATATTACATATATAATGCACGAAAGTCACTCCAATGGGGAAGTAGTCCACCTTTCATACACCGCTGTGGGGGTCACCTGACCGCACCAGCAGCGCCATCTAGTAGGTATAATTATGTAACACGTTTATATAAGTACTACCGAATAGAACCGAGGGTAGTACCGGTACACTACCGTATACAACCGAACTAGAAGACGTCGGTATATGTAACAGACCAACGACACTCGTTAAGTAATAAACAAGTTATGTATACAATAAGAACGTGTTGTTTTACATCATAACAACATATGATAGATATACCACAATAACAGTTAGACTCATAGCTAACTCGTTACAGTATTCCTGTTATTTGTTGAGTCTGAATACATCTTTAATTATATTCTTCCATAATGTAATGCACTGTTCTGTGATGAATCTGGGAATAAAGACACTGTAAATATGTTGCACAAGATTTTTTTTCACAAACCGTCAACTATACATTCTATCATAATTTAATAAATTGTATCGAATTTGTTTATGTCATTATCCATATTATCTTTCCTTGATACACTACTAACATTTCATCATTATTCAGTCATTTGATTGTCTTAACACCATTGCCAAAGAGCCGTGAAAATCGGGGCACCTTGAGATGGCTCAAGGTGCCCCAGCGCTTGGAGCACCTTCAGCATGGCTCAAGGTCCCCCGTTTTTTTGTGGCTCAATGTGCCCCATGCTGGTCATCACAGATAAGATTGATGTAATTCAAGTTACATAACACACCTAGCAGTAAAGTTGGGTTCTATTCAAGGGTTCATATGTATACTTTGACCTCCATAGAGATCATAGACCAGCAATGTTTTTTTAATGACACAAGAACAAAAGTTTAACAATTGCAAATATCTACTTTCAAGGCCATAAACCTTTAATGTTGTCTAACTTTCTCATCAGCATCTAAAATCATCATGATGTTGCTGATCTATATAAGGGGGTAATGTGGTAGGCATACTGCCAGAAAATTCCGAAAGGAATAGCAAAGAGAGCGGGCGGCTCAACGTGCCCGGGTGGTCAACGTGCCCCGTCCTCCCCTACTGCATGACTCTTGGTATTCATATAAAGATTGGACTTCTTGAAACACTATTTTAAGCATATTCAATTCCAATGTATGTATATATTTTAATGTTGACCTTTCCATGACTTTTATATGCCATTTACTGAATTCAAAGCCGCTTAATCTTCTGTGACTTTAAAGTGGCATGGTCCGATGATTTGATATTAAAAATCAATTTGGTTAAAAATGAACCAGACTATCCAATATGGTCATACTTCTTGTCCAAACTACTTTGTTAAACATTATCCACAAGTATCCAGCTTAGAATTCAGCTAATTACCAGTTTTATGCTCAATTCTAGACTTTCGGAGTGCACACCCATTGAAAATACACTGAGAAAGACCAAAGCTGTACTCATGGGACCCTCTAAATGGGCTTATATTGCTCATCAATGATATTTTATTGTGCCCTATCCTGCAAATATGATACTGTAGTGAGATGTGGAACACATTTAAGTTAGATTTAGAATATGGGGAAAAAAACGGACCATGTCACTTTAAGCAATACATAGTTTGCTTAAAAACTGACGTTCATGCAGTATGTGTACCCTATAGGTGGTCTGTGCTAGGAGATAGAGTAAGGCCCCTGCTCTACGACTGGAGCTCCCCTCAGAGAGTGACTTCCTGCGTCTCTCCCTGACTCGGAGTGAGCAGCTCCCGGCGTCTCCCTCTGTACCACGTGACAATAGGTGGTCATGTGACACCTGACCCACTCACCTGCGGCTCCCACCACTCATCTCACCGCCAGGCATTGTAGGACCCCCCCCCCCCCACCCACCCACACAACCAGTCTCCTCTGTAGGGGCCCTAGATAGGGGAGTCCCAATGGCGCATGTCGATTTTAAGAAATGACCATGTCGCATGTCTATGTTGCTTTATAATCCTCATGTCCCATGTTGATTTTAAGAACTGTCCATGTCCCCTGTCACTATCTTTTTAAACCTTATGTTGCATGTCATTAGGACTCATGTCGCATGTCAACTTTAAGAAATGACCATGTCGTCATATTGAATTTAGGGGTCTAAACCATTCTATAGCGAGACACAGTTCATGCTGCACCATGCCACCATAGCAATTAATCGTATTAAATGACGTACCTCTCTCCTCTAGGGCAGCTTCACCTAGAGTCCACCAATACCTTGACATGTCCAACCATTTTGTAGTAATTTTCAGTTAAACTCTCGATTTGTCCAATGCTGGTTTATAAGAACAACTAATTTCAAGGTTTGAAAGTATCTATTGACAAGTCACACAGATATACATTTGTGTTAGGACCTATGTCAATGATAAAGTTTCCTCATGACATCATATACCATTCTACATAAAAAGAGAGCATATATCACTACACAATTGAGGTGGACATATCAGGGTAGTGGCCGACTCGAAGTGACGCTACCCCATCTCATATTAAACGACATATTTTGGCTGGACGGGAGGGGCTGCTTTGTATGATGGTCATCAAAGACGGGCTAGATCAGTCCAAAGAACAGCTATATTTCCCTCATGTAATTTTATCTAATAATTACCTTTAAAATAGTCCCTGAACAGACCCTATGTCCAGGAACAGGAAGGCTTGTCCCATGTATGATGTAAACTGGGTCTCAGGACTTGCTGGAGGACTCATCTACCCCCTCTTCTATCCCCCCTCTCCCCCTGGAGGACCCCCCCCCCCCCCACCCCCACACCGGTACGGCAGTCACCACCTGAGCCCCCCGCCTCTACCCCCCTCCCAACCCCCCTACCCCCTGCCTACCCCCCCTCCATACCCCCCCCCCCCCCCGTCCCTGTGTGAGCTGTGGCCAGGTTACAAGGTCGCACACCTGAGCACCTCACCGAGCGGCTCACTGTGCTGCTCACCTACTGCTCACCTACTGACGACTACAGACTACAGAGGGTTAACCCTTTAAGGACGGCCAACTGGTTAAATGCAGCAGGCCAAGTTGTCATCATGATACATGCATGGATGCAGTATTGGTGAGCTGCTCACCAGGACTGCATCTTGTGATCTCTACAACAGGGCCGACACACCCACATAAGGGGTCTGGCTGATGCACTTACACAGTACTGGTGAGTTACTCGCCAGCGCTGCATTGGTGCATCATGATAGTAAATGAGCTTGTGGAAATATGCAGAGTTAACAACAGAGTTAACTCTTTAAAGATGGCATGTTACTAAAATGTCATGAAGCCCCTTGCTGCACCCCCGGCTGCATTGGTGCATCATGCCAACCCTTCAAGAGTGTATCAACACGATAGGGTCGTCATGATGCTTGAATGCAGCACTGGTGAGTTACTCGCCAGGGCTGCATCCATGCATCATGACGACCAAGGGGTTGATGCACTAATGCATTATGTGGCACATACAGGTTTACCAGGGGGTACAGGTGGGGAGTGGAAGGCTCAGCACGGCCGTACATTACTCCAGTCGTCGTTTTTGTCCCTCCATGACTCAGCATTCACGACCCTCACTGGGGACTTTGTCACAGTCAGGTGGGAGGGGGTCTGGAGTCATTGTCCGCTCTCCTGCCTCCTCAGAGTCAGTATAGAGACTTCATTCGGGAGGAAATAGGGGATGTCGTGCTATGCTACTGTTTATGTAAGATTTACGTGAACTATTATCCCTTTAAAGGCCACATGGTGCTTTATTGTAGTTTTTCATGATGCATGAATGTAGCCCTGGTGAGTGATTCGCAAATAATGCATTGATGCATCATGCCAATTCTACGGGGTTGACGTCTTCTCACTTGTATGGTCGGCATGATGCATGAATGCAGCCTTGGCGAGTTACTCGCCAGGGCTACATTCATACATCATGACGACCAAGGACATGATGCATTAAACCACTTTCTTGCTTCCACAAGTTAGGCGATGATCTGTGAGTGAATGGCTGATGTCGTGCTCTCTCACTGATTAGGCTTAAAAGAAAAGATGTTTGTTTCAGGTAAAAAAGCAGGAAAAGGTAGGGTCGGTAGGTCGGACTTTTTTTTAACAACTTTTTTTAACATTGAAGTACTAGCCAGGCTCTCAGAAGACCCTAAAATTGACCAAAAAAGGGTAACAATACGGAAATTTCATTAAAAAAACGTAGGGTCGTTCCTGTTTTGATAGGGTGGGACAGGTGACCTGAAACAAACCTTTTTTTTTGGCCTCATAAGGGAATCACGTGACCTATTATAATTCTGCATGTCCCTCACTCACAGTGAGACCTACACCAGGGGGCATGTACCATTGTAATCCCCACCCCGCCGCACTGCCACATGCTTAGAGAAGAATGGTAGCATTCAATGTAAAGGTCTATAAGGTTGATGAGAGTCTCTGAGTCAGATTGGTACAATACACATGGAGGACCTATACAGGACCCATCTCCTCTCACGACCCGGTAACATGAACAGGCAGGGTGCAGTGAGTGGAGACATGAAGAGCCTAAGGAGAAGTTGACGTGAGTGGTAAGTAAGTATAAGAGTGGGGTATTTTGAGAATTGTACTCGAGTATGGATCAAGGATGGAGAGTGGCGCCTCTGTGAGAGATTTGAACTACACAGAGAGGCCTCCTGATACCTGTCTGTGCTGCAGAACGGAGATCCACCTGTTGGCGTAGGAAAAAGAGCGGGGGGAGGGGGAGGGGGGCCGCCCCTCCCCCTCCCTCCCAATCACAGAAGAAGGGGTCCTGTAGTCATGAAAATGTTTGCCCCCCCCCTCCCAAAAGAAAAATTCTAATTGCAAAGACCCTTCACTAGCCTACCGTATAATACACATTACTCCCAAACCTTATCTCTCACACATCGGAAAACTGGGGACCAAGGAGCCTGGACCCCCTAATCAGAGCTAATGGGCTGAAACACGACTTTTCTATGAAATTCATAGAAAATTTCGTGCATCCGCCATCAAGCAAAAAAAAACGATGATCCAATAGGTTGAGTTGGGTACCCCTGCCCTATCCCCCCCCATAAAAATTTGATTTCTACGCCTCTGCTGTCACCACTGCATCACTGCCAAAAGGGGGCAGATTTCCCTTTAGAAAATACCTGTACGCTATATATACTGGTAAAAAATACATGTATGATATAGGGATAGAAGAGCAGAAAGTACTACTGCCCCCCTCCACCCCTCCAGCACAGAAGAGTTCCTGTAGTGGGCAGACATAACGTCGGCGTGTGGCACACAGAGTGACGACCTCCCATTGTCTTGGGTTACAAGCTGCGTGCGCACCCTGCTGCCCAGCTACTCATCCTGAGAGCTTCCCCCGCCGCCCGCTAGGGGGCCGACTTCCGGCGTCGGTTTCAAGTTTCCCGTCTCAGAACGTCGCCTGTTACTTGTACCTGTTTCCGGTGTGCGCACGCATCCTGCTGACTTTGCCTTTGTCTCCTTGGTTACTCTGCCCTTATAAAAGTAATTTGTCCCCATGGGGTACACAAGATGTAAGACCCTGGGGAGGGTGGTGGCTGGGACCGCTGGAGAGGGGATTACTGGAGGAAAGCCTGGGCTGGGCTATTTGAATGAGCTAAATGATTCAAAGGACTAATACTTATTTTGAGAACACGAGGGGAGTGGTAGTTGCACATATGAATGTGAGGAGTCTGCCTGCAAATATACATACGTTTAGAATAGATTTTGAAAATTGTGACATTGATTGTCTTTCTATCTCTGAGTCTTGGTTACACGATGCTATCCCGGATTCCGTGGTAGATACAGAGGGGTATAACCTGCTAAGACATGATAGGCAAACACTAGATGACAAAGGTGACATACAAGGTGGAGGTGGCCTATGTATTTTCCTAAAACAGGATTTTACTTATTCAACTACTGAGCTAGTTCACCTCAATTTGAGTGAGGAAGATATTGAACTTCAGTGCATCACTTTTAGTAGGCCTTTTCTAAAGAAAAGTGTATTATTCAACATATATAGACCTCCTAGTGGTGATGCCTATAAGTTTTGTACAAAACTGACGGAGGCCGTTGGTAGGTTGGGTGACCTTATTGATAACGAGCTTTATCTAATGGGTGATTTCAATGTGGATCTGTTGGGACCATATAGAAGTAATGCCAAAAGGAATGAAGCTCGGCATCTTAAGAATATTATTCTTCAAATGGGTTGTAAACAATATATAAAGGAATTCACACACTTCTCTCCAGATGGGAATACCTCACTTCTAGACCTGGCTTGCACAAACTCAACTAAGATAACTGCTAGTGGTACATTGGATGTTATTATAGCTGACCACCTGTTAATATATGTGGTTAGAAGTGCAAAATCTCCTCCTAAAGTACCAGTGGAATTCATGGGGCGCTCTTACAGAGACTATGTCGAAGAAAATTTCCAGCTTGGTCTGAAAAACACGGACTGGACTGCCTTTTGGGGTTCTGAGGACGCAGGATTGGCTTGGGAGATCTTTACACAGAATGTGGATTTTATTCTTTCTCTAACTTGTCCCATAAGGAAATTCAAATTTGCCCAACAGAAAAAACCTTGGATAACAAATGCTCTCTTGGATGTCTTTACAGAAAAAACTGCTGCCTTAAAGAAAGCTAAGCGCACTAAAAATGTAGATGATATAAATATTGCCAACTTTTTAAAAAATAGAGCCCGCTTCCTTTCAAAAAATGCTGAAGATGATTACTATAAAAACAACCTAGATAGGCACAAAAATGATCCTAAAGAATACTGGAAACAAATCTCTTATGTACTAAATCCCAAGCAGTCGACTAACACAATAAATCTTATACATAATGACACAAACCTACCCGTCCCCCCAGAAGACACAGCAAACTACATAAATGAATATTTTATCAATATAGGACCAAATTTAGCACAAAATATGAACACCCCTTGGACTTATACAGGATATGTTAGTAATATAGCACACAATATTAAAACAATTTCACTAGAAGATACACTCGCATTAATAAAGACTATTAAAACCAAAAAAGGATCAGGAATACCACACATCTCCACACAAGTACTAAAAACAGCACTAGAAACCCTACCCTCACACCTACAGCATGTTATCAACCTGTCCATTCTAAATAGTGATTTTCCATCTGCCTGGAAGCATGCTACAGTTGTACCCATCCCAAAGGGTGGCAATCCCTCCCAGGTAAATAACTTAAGACCAATTTCCATTCTCCCATTAATCTCAAAACTCTGTGAAAAGGCTATACACACCCAGTTATTGGAGTACCTACACCAAAACAATATCCTCAACCCAAACCAACACGGTTTCCGCCCAGAGAGATCTACAATGACAAGTCTATATGATCTCACTGATGTCATGTATGATGCCATTGAACATGGCAATATTACTTTGGTCACCTACCTCGATTTTGCCAAGGCTTTCGACACCATAAACCACTCGCTACTCTGCCAAAAATTACAGAAAATTGGACTTGCTGAAGCCACTGTAAATTGGTTTAAGTCGTATCTTACAAATAGGAAGCAGACAACAAAGGCCAATGGGTTCCTGTCTGACCCATCTACTATAGTTTGTGGTGTGCCCCAGGGCTCCATTTTAGGCCCCTTGTTGTTTCTGGTCTATATAAATGACCTAAGTACCTCCCTGAAGACTCTGAACAGCCAACTATATGCAGACGACACAGCCCTATTCTGTACCTACCCTATACCAACCCCTGATATCATACATGAGGTGAACCAGGACCTTGCCAATGTGGCAAATTGGTGCAAGAAAAATAAGCTTTCTCTGA
Organism: Harmothoe impar; assembly: GCA_947462335.1. Classification (NCBI taxonomy): domain Eukaryota; kingdom Metazoa; phylum Annelida; class Polychaeta; order Phyllodocida; family Polynoidae; genus Harmothoe; species Harmothoe impar. The sequence continues at coordinate 15,152 of CANHQG010000081.1, forward strand.
ATATAAAAAAGACTAAATATGCCATATATGGCACTAAATATAGACTGCAACACCATGGAAATATTATGCTACGTATTGATGGGCAAAATCTGCTTCAGACAAGTCAGTATAGATACTTAGGGATAGAGCTCGATAGTGACCTTAACTTTAAAGGGCATCTGAAAGTGCTAAATAAAGGCCTATCCTATAAGTCCTATCTGTTGACCAGATATAGAACTAGACTGACTCTAGATGCTGCCCTGGACACAATCAAAACAATGGTGTTACCAGTCCTTGATTATGGTCAGCTCATTTATGACTCAGGTAATAAATTAGCTTTGCAAAAGATACAAAGTACTTTGGATAGGATGCTAAAGGTATGTTTCTTCATGTATAAAGATGAGAGTGTCGAGGACATAAGGGTTAGAGCAAATGTAATGGCCCTGGAGGAAAGGAGGAGTCTGGCTTTGTCAATAGCCTCTTACAAATATGCCCAAAACCCAGATATGTTAGATAACCGGGAGATAAGAACACGACAGCATGATGCTAAGTTGGTAGTCACGAAAACCTACAAACTAGCAACTGCCAGGCATAGTGTCACCTATAAACTAGGTCATAGGTGGAACTCCCTTACAGCAGAGATAAGGAATGCAACTTCCCTCGAGGTGTTCAAAAATAAGATTACATGAGCTAAAAGCAAACTGAGTGTCCTAACATGTATGATAGTTTTAGCTCCAGCCCGAGCGACCCCCTCTGGTGACCCTTACTCTTCAGTGGGTCCTAGATCCCACCCAAGTATATACTAACTGTATTAAAACATAATGAAAATAGTCATGACTAATCACACAAAATTTTAACCCGGAACATGTATACTTTTGATATAAATATGTTGATTTAAAATATGCATCTATAAAACTGATGCAACACAGTATGATAGCTGCTTGTAACGCTGAACATATATATATATATCAGACTTGCTGTAGCCAACAAAATACAGGACCCGTTCCTGTCAGTTGCAGTTGAAATAAAAATCTTTGAATTGAATTGAATTGAATTGACTTCCGGTCAGAGGTCTCGTGTGGCTTGATTAGCCTGACGGGAGTTGTCTCTGAGGGACGCCAGGCGGACGCCGCCTTCTCCTAATGTCAGGTGCCTTCCCTATCCAGGACTTACCACGAGCAGAAAGGACCATCATTCCTACATATTGTTTCATATATACTTAACTTTAGTCCATGGAGAAAACGATATTAATATCAATAGCAACATGTATCTAATCCCTCATGGCAATAGATAATGTTGCTGCTGGAAGAGTACAAATTTGGAAGTATAGAAATATAACAGAATATTTCAAACTACATCAGCTTCATACATTTTTGTCTCGTGATTCCTGCTAAGGCTGTTACAGTGTCAATCAAGGCCATGTAACTGTATATTTGATGTTCCAACGTGCTACATTTGAGGCATTGAGAAGTCAGCTCTCAAATTCCATGAATCCAGTCAGATCTTTCAGCCTGCAATAACAGGACATTAAACTACTGGGTCATCATGTGACCTCTTTTTTTCAAATATCACATATCAGCGTCTTTTTATGAGGCTGGTATCCATCGAGGCTTTCATGTCTGATGCCTGATGCATGAATACAGCCCTCGCGAGTAACTCACCAGGATTACTTTCAAGTATCAGGCCGACCCTTCGGCAGCATATCAACCCCGTCGGGTCGTCATGATGCATGAATGCAGCCCTTACGAGTTACTCCCCAGGGTTGCATTCATGCATCATGACGACAGAAAGGGACATCAAGACACAATGAAATCCTTACAGGGTATGTGGCTCAAGTGACGGCCTACAGCAGCACAGTGTCACAGATACCAAGGCCGAAAAAAAATTAGTTTCAGGTAGCATGGGTAGAAGGTCTAGGGTCGGTAGGTCCGATTTCTTTTTAAAAATATTTTTTGTACATGAATGTTCTAAGCAACCTTTCCGCATAGCCAAAAATGACGAAAAAGGGTATAGAAAGGTGAAAAATGTATTCAGAATTGCATAAGAACCCATGGAACATGCCACCTTTCTGCTTCATATCATTTTTTAAACAAAAAGGTGTAAACAGTATGAAAAAATACGGAAAAAAGATATGAAAAAATAGGAAAATATGAAAATTTGTATAAATATAGGATCGGCCCTGCATAAAAATAGGATCGGCCTTGTTTTGATAGGGTCAGTCGGGTGACCTGAAACAATCCTTTTCTTTGGCCTTATATAGCCCTACACGTGTAACGCCACACCCAGCCTGCACTTCATTAAAATCCTCAATCACATTTACAGCCCCTGAAGTCATATCCTGTAGGAAGGAAGCCAGGGGGAGCTGGTGGGTGGGGGGGGGGGTGGGAGTTGTAAGGGGGGGGGGAGTCAGGTATCGATTAAGAGGGAATGTAATGGAGGAGAGGAAGAATGAAGAAATTATATTTTAGAATGGAGGGAGAGGGAGGGAGGAAGGGAGGCAGATGGCAGATAGGCAGGGTGATAGACAGGTATACAGGCAGGTTTGGACCAGATAGACAGGGAGGCAGTCAGGGAGGCAGGGAGTGAAGGGAGGGAGGGAGGGAGGGAGGGAAGGATGGAGGGAGGGAGGGAGGGAGGGAGGGAGGGAAGGATGGAGGGAGGGAGGGAGGGAGGGAGGGAGGGAGGGAGGGAAGGATGGAGGGAGGGAGGGAGGGAGGGAGGGAGGGAGGGAGGGAGGGAGGGAGGGAGGGAGGGAGGGAGGGAGGGAAGGATGGAAGGAGGGAGGGAGGGAGGGAGGGAGGGAGGGAGGGAGGGAGGGAGGGAGGGAAGGAAGGAGGGAAGGAAGGAAGGAAGGAAGGAAGGAAGGAAGGAAGGAAGGAAGGAAGGAAGGAAGGAAGGAAGGAAGGAAGGAAGGAAGGGAGGGAGAGAAGGAAGGAAGGGAGGAAGGAAAGAAGGGTGGAAGGAGGGGGGTAATTTGACCAGCGCCGGCGTGATCGTGAATTACTGAGAACAGGGGATGGCAGAATGGACCAGCAGGGTGGAGGAGTGAGAAGGAAGAGAAAGGAGTGAGGAGATGGAGAACGGTAAGATGGAGGGAGCGAGAAACATACCGTTATAAGAAGGAAATCTGAGAGTAGGGGGTTGAGGGAGCTATACTGCCAGGTTAAGCAGGATGCAGTATCCATGTATCATACACAGGAGGAAGGGAGGGAGGCGAGATGGTACAACCACAATAGGGATAAGGATTGGGGGGGGGGGCGGTCAGGTTACCTAAGGGAGTGGTCATTTTTAACAACACGAAGGGGGATTTGAGGCTTAGTGGGGGGGGGGGGGTAACACATTGTCAACCCTTTTTTGCAAAAATGCTTGGGCGATGCTGAATGGGTCGGCCACCATAAATTTGAAGCCTCTCGGGAGGGGGAGGGGGTACTTCCATTAACCCCCCCCCTTGTTTTAAACAAATGGCCACTCCCTAATGTTGTAGCATGGCCAGGTGAGGCCGATACCCAGGTATGATAACATCCCCACCCCCCCCCCCCCCATCCCCCATACACAGCTCTCCCAGGGCGGGCCAGGTATCAGGTAGTCGTGACAATTAGGACCAGGTCTGACACCGACAAGAAATAGGTGAAAAGGACACACGGGCGGGGGGGGGGGGGGTAATGCAGGTGTAGTCCTGTAAGGGGGCAGAGTGCTTTAACCCTTTAAGGTCACATGTCGCTAAAAGCTGACATTTGTTGGCATGATGCACCAATGCAATTAACTTGCTGGTGCTGCGTTCATTCCGACCCTTCGGGAGTGTCTCAACCCTGTAGGATTGACATGCTGCATGACTTAGCTCAGGCTCGCATTTAAGCATCATAATGATACATGACATATACGACGTTGAATCACCATGCGGCCCTTGAAGGCATAGAGTAACTCAGACTTAATACATCTATAAATATCTCACATGACATATGTCGCGATGTGTGTCGTGGGTGGGATCTAGATTAGGGAGTCTCCAAAATAATCATGGACTGGCTGAGAGAACCCTTTAGAACCCTTTAAGGACGGCATATTGCCTTAATGCATCATGTCCTTGGTCGTCATGATGCGTGAATGCAGCCCTGGAGATCAACTCACCAGGGCTGCATTTATGCATCATGCCGACCCTGCGGGATTGATATTTCACCCAGGGGTCGGCATGATGCATGTATGCAACCCTGTCAATTAGACTCGCCAGAGTATGAAGCCTGCATCTTGACGACAGAGGATACAGCAAATTAAATGACTAGCTCAGAGCAGATAGTCACGTCTATAAATACCCACCTGACACATGTCTGGATGTATGTTGTGGGTGGGATTAGGATAAGGGAGGCTACCTGTCTCCGAGATAACCAGGTACTGACTGTCATATAGATGAGTGGTTCTATAAGGGCAGCATAGGCCTATAAAGCCCCAGCTCCCCTATATATAGAGCTGAGTACCTGTCCCGACTGCAGACCGACTGTCACTGGAGGGGTACCGAGATCTGCGCTTTTAATGTCCTTCGTCATCATATCGTATGAATGAATGCCTTGGCGAGTTGACGCATCAGCGCTAGACCCTTTAGACGACTTTTCATGATACAGAGTGAATCAATAACAGATACTTATAAGTATTGGTGATTTGTTTTGACTCTTCAGGTTTTGAGAACAGTCTATGTGTTGTCTATGATATATAAATTATTATTAAATGGTGAATGAAAAAAAAAAAATTGAAAAAAAAATTAACCTTAAAAAAAAACACAAAACAAAACCGCAGTACTATGTGATAAAAGAGCGCAGAATTCCTGTGCTCAGTTTTCGATGACCCCCACCTTGTCTACCCTTTCTACCCCTCTGACCTCTGATATTTCCCGCTGGGGAAATCAAAAGGACAGTTCTGGGGACACAGTACTAACCAAGCCATGTCTGCAGCGTCTGTGACGTCACGGGTCACGTGGTGGCCTGCAGGTGGCGCCCTGGAGGAGGTGGAACATGGGGACAGCATTAACGGCGCGGCCACCTGTCACCTGGGCGCTCCTCCAGGGTCTGCCCCTCCACTCCCTACCCATCCCGGGCCTGCCCTACCCTACCTTAGCCTCCCCTATCCACTATCATTCCCTACCCTACCCTATCATATCCTATTCTACCCTACCCTACGCTACCCTACTCAACCTGCCCTGCCCTACCCTACCCTACCCTACACAACCCTACCCTACTCACCCTACCTTACCCTACCCTACCCTACCCTACCCTACCCTTCCCTTCCCTACCCTACCCTACCCTACCCTACCCTACCCTACCCTACCTAACCCTATCATACCCTATTCTACCCTACCCTACTCAACCCTACCCCATCCTGCCCTAGCCACCCCTACCCTACCCTACCCTACCCTACTAACCCTACCCTACCCTACCCTGCCCTGCCCTACCCACACCACCCTACCCTACCCTACCCTTCCCTGCCCTACCCTACCCTACCCTACCTTACTTACCCTACCCTACATTACCCTACCCTACCCTACCCTACCCTACCCTATCCTACCCTACCCTACCCTACCCTACCCTGCCCTACCCTACCCTACCCTACCCTACCCCACCTTACCCTACCCTACCCTACCCTACCCTACCCTACCCTATCCTACCATACCCTAGCCTAGCCTAGCCTACCCTATCATACCCTATTCTACCCTACCCTACCCTACTCTACCCTACCCTACCCTACCCTACCCTACCTTACCCTACCCTAACTACCCTACCATACCCTACCCTACCCTACCCTACCCTACCCTACCCTACCCTAACTACCCTACCATACCCTACCCTTCCCTACCCGACCCTACTCTACCCAACCCTACCCTACCCTTCACTACCCTACCCTACCCTACCCTACCCTACCCTACACCACCCTACCCTTACCTAACCTACCCTACCCTACCTTACCCTACCTTACCCTACCCTACCCTACCCTACCTTACCCTAACCTACCCTATCCTATCCTACCCTACCCTACCCTACTCTACCCCACCCTACCCTACCCTACCCTACCCTACCCTACCCTATCATTTAGCCATATCATGATTTAGGCAATTCTTACACGTTTTAAAAATTATTTTCAAATTACTTTTTAGTGTAGATTCAAAGTAAAGTATTAATAGATTCTACTGTATTTTCGGACTTGCCATATTCGGATATTATCCAAAATGCCCTGCAGGTTTTCTGTCCATATTCAAAACGTTATATACTCATACCATTTATGATAAAGTGATAGATTTAAATTTAAAGAGTTAAGATTGGAACGTACAGCAGTTGATTTAATCCTTTATCAGTTTACCACAAAAAGAATATTAGAAGATAATTCAAGAGGACATCCTTATTATGAGTTTAGATTGGTGGCTGGGCCCTTACGTACATAGTTAACCCTTTAAGGACACTGAGCCCTTATGTACATATAGTTAACCCTTTAAGGACCGCATGTTGGCTCATGCCCCGAAGTAACGCTGGTAATACCACGATGGTGGATCATGCCGACCATTTAGTAGTATATCAACCACATAAGGCCGGCATGATACTTGTCAAGTCTGCATTTATGCATCATGGTGGGAAATAGATAAAGTACATTAAAGCCACATACAATCATTGAAGGGTCAATTGTCCAGGGGAGGCACCTGGTGGGTAAGACATCCTCTACCCGTCCATGTGATGTGTGTGTATACAGAGGGAGGTGTGTAAGGGAGGTGTGGGTGTGTGTGAGGGGGGGGGGTGTAACAGCTTGTGAAGAAGCCCTTATGTACACAGAGTTACTGTCCAGTGCACAAGCGTCAATTAACCCTTTAACGACGCCTTAGTGCATTAACCCTTTAAGGATGGCTTGGTTTTTTTAAGTGGCATTCTCACGGAGCGTTTCCCACTCACAATTCTAGTACTGTTCTAGTCTGCTATGTAGTTAAGTGCGAGTGGTAAGAATGCCCCTTTAACCCTTTAAGGATGGCTTGGTTCTTTTAATACTATTCTGCACACCTTTGTTGAACGCTGCCATGATGCTAACACTGATGCATTCATGCACCATGCTGACATTGGGGGGTCGATACACTCCCGTTTCAATGTCATGGGTATATTCGCCTGGACTGCCTTCATGCATCATGACGGCAAAGGGCATATATTTACTGCCCTATGTGGCACTTAAAGGGGCAATTACTAATGTTATACTCTACCCTCTACCCATCCCACTACCCCAGCGTCCTGTCCTGTCATGCACTCAATGCCCGCTATGGCGTGAGGTGCACGCGTATGCAGAGGTATGCATAGGGCACCAGAGAGCAACTCATGGATGCACCATTCTGATGATACACTCACGAAGGGCTGGCGAGATGCATCAACACACCACTGGCGAGTGACTCACCAGGAATGCATCCATGCATCATGATGACGAGGGGCATGATGCACTTAAGTACTAGGCGGCCCTTAACCCTTTGAGGATGGCATAATGCATCAATGCATCATGCCTTGGTCGTCATGATGCTTGAATGCTACCCTGACGAGTAACTCACCAGTGCTGCATTCAAGCATCTACCTGATCCTATACGGGACTAGCGCATTAGGCTATGGGGGCCGCCATCTTGGCTCGGAGCAATGCATTGTGGTTAGGCCCCCGACTCCAGAGCAGTGCATCATGGGAGAATCTCTTATCAGCCCCTTTGTTCAAGGTGTGAGGAGAGGGAATTAGCCTGATAAGGAGATGGAGTTTAGCCCCCGACTACCTGAGGTACCAGGATGTGCTAGTCCCGTATAGGATTGAGACGGCCCCCATGCATTGGTGCATCATGACGACAAATGTCATCTTTTAGTGACATGCCGTCCTTAAAGGGTTAAAGAGTTAAGTGCTGCCCCCCAGGTGGCGTCTGTAGCACAAACTGCCCCCGGCCGCACCTACCTGCCGCCAGGTGGCGCCAACACCACCCCTGCCGCCAGGTGCCGCGTCCTCTGACCCCTACCTGACCTCTCGTGACCTCTCGTGACCTCTCGGGCTGACCTCTGGCACCTCGGGGGTCAGAGAGCGGATGGACGTTGGCGGGAAAAGAGCGTCCTCTGGGAGAGGTGACTGGATGTGGGGGAGGTGAGGGGCTGATCTGGGAGCTTTCTCTTACCGTCAGCTTGAGGATAGGACAGGAGAAAGACAGAGGGAGGGAGTAGGGATTACAGAAAAGGGGAATATGCGGACAGACCAGGGGAGTGGAAGGCAGACATGGTTAGTTAGCCAGTTGCATGAAAGCAAACAGGAAGCTATGAAGGAAAGGAGTAAAATATGGATTGGAGGACTTCACACGGGGATGGGGTATCAGATATAGGCAAAGGGAGGGCAATGGTTGATGCTAGAATACCAAATATATGCTTTGTAAATGCCCCTACTTGTAGCCCTTCAGAGACGACATAACACCTGAATGCCTTAAAGGCGCAGATCTCGGTACCCCTCCAGCGGCAGTCGGAGTGGAGCCGGGACAGGTACTCAGCCCTATATATAGGGGCGATGGGGCTTTAAGTCATCATGTATCCAGGTATGTAATGTTGCAGTAGGAGTTTTAGATATGTATCAGCCTGATTCTGTCGACCTGCATGAATGCAGCAAAGGCGAGTTACTCGCAATAGATGCATGAATGCATCATGTTGACAAAAAGGCATAAGATATTAAAGCGGTACGCTGCCCATACATAGCTAACCTGTACCCCTGGGAGTACAGGGGGCTTTGAGGCTGAGACCCGGTGACGGGTGGGGCATGTATTTATGCAGCAGGGCGTCCAGCCCGGACTTACTGGTACCGTCCTGCTCCTATACCGCATGGGGATGCCAAGGGACTGTCATTTGTAATCTCGGGAGGGGGGGGGGGGGTCAGCGATTTATTTAGTTTGATATGTTCAATTTTATATTATCTTTTAGTTTATTTCATCTTATTCTTACTTATTTTTTAATTATTATTATTGTTTTTATTTCATTTCATTTCATCTTATTTTATTTCGTTTTATTTTATTTATTTTATCTTTTTTTTTGGGGGGGGGGGGTGGATTTGAACCCCATAGAGGGGTGACCAAAAACATGTTACCCCTTTATTCAATTTTTTTTTAAATGGTCAACCTGGGGATCTTTTTTTTTTTTAATGTCCACTCCCTAATCTTATGCATAGAAACACATACAGCAGCACGATAAACAACATGCCATGAAGATATGAACTAAAGCACAGAGAAAATATACAGAATAGGACAAAATGCTTCAGGATAAAAGTGATCAAGTGAACTCAAACTATAAGTATAGACCAAAAAAGGAAATCAATGCAAAAATACTTCATGCTCAAAGAAAATGTGTGCTTGTGTTTTGGGAATATGTGATAGGTTGGTCAGAGTTCTTCTTTTGCTGTTTCCATTTCCATATAGCAGATAAGTAGGGCCTTCAGGCGATACTTTCTGTCTCCCTATACACTGATAATAAAACCTATAGTCAGTACTGACTATACCATCATATTTTGACCCCCTTAGTCAGGGGGCTATACAACTTAGTCACATATTAGTCATAAAGATAGTCAGGAGTGACTATATGTGGATCACACAAATTGATGATGTCACAGGAATGTGTGCACAGGAAACAGTTAGGATTCAAATTTGAATGGTCCATGGACTTCAGGTAGGCACATCCTCTCCCAAACCACTGTTCTATGGATATCCCTGCTTGTTATATGTTATGTTACAGTTGACTATGACAACTTAAGATGTTATAGGGTGCATGACTTCTCATGTTTGATAGAGTTATCATGGTAATTTGTTCTACTTTTTGAAAACATAGAAATACATGAACAGTGTATGTCTAGACTGACAGAGCATGATAGGCCTACACAGGAGCCTGTCACCTCATCTGCCTTATCCTAGCCTGTCCCCTGGCCTGTCTTATCCGCCGTCTTATCCTAGCTTGTCCCCTGGCCTGCATTATCCTAGCTTGTCCCCTGGCCTGCCTCATCCTAGCCTGTCACCTGCCCTGCCTTTTCCTAGCCTGTCCCCTGCCCTGCCTCATCCTAGCCTGTCCATGCCCTATCCTAACATGTTCCCTGCCCTGCCTTATCCTAGCCTGTCCCTGCCCTGCTTCATCCTGGCCTGTCACCTGTCCTGCCTTATCCTAGCTTGTCCCCTGGCCTGCCTTATCCTAGCCTGTCACCAGCCCTGCCTTATCCTAGCCTGTCCCCTGCCCTGCCTCCTCCTAGCCTCTACCTGCCCTGCCCTATCCTACTAGCCTGTCCCCTCCCCTGCCTTGCCTTATCCTAGCCTGTCCCCTGCCTTGCCTTAGCTTGTCTCCTGGCCTGCCTTATCCTAGTTTGTCCCCTGGCCTGCCTTATCCTAGCTTGTCTCCTGGCCTGCCTCATCCTAGCCTGTCCCCTGCCCTGCCTCATTCTAGCTTGTGCCTTCCCTGCTTTATCATAGCCTTTCCCCTGCCCTGCCTTATCCTAGCCTGTCCCCTGAACTGCCTTATCATAGCCTGTCTCTGCCCTGCTTTATCTGAGCCTGTCCCCTGTCCTGCCTTATCCTAGCCTATTACCTGCTTTGCTTTATCCTAGCCTGTTCCCTGCCCTGCCTTATCCTAGTTTGTCCCCTGGCCTGCCTTATCCTGGCCTGGCATATGCTCTGCCTTATTCTAGCCTGTCCCCTGCCTTGCCTTATACTAGTCCGTCCCCTGCCTTGCCTTATCTTAGTTTGTCTCCTGGCCTGCCTTATCCTAGCCTGTCACCTGTTCTACCTTATCTTAGCTTGTCTCCTGGCCTGCCTTATCCTAGCTTGTCACCTGCTCTGCCTTATCCTAGCCTGTCACCTGCCCTGCCTCATTCTAGCTTGTGCCTTCCCTGCTTTATCATAGCCTTTCCCCTGCCCTGCCTTATCCTAGCCTGTCCCCTGAACTGCCTTATCATAGCCTGTCTCTGCCCTGCTTTATCATAATAGGCCTACACAGGAGCCTGTCACCTCATCTGCCTTATCCTAGCCTGTCCCCTGGCCTGTCTTATCCGCCGTCTTATCATAGCCTGTCCCCTGCCTTGCCTTATCTTAGCTTGTCTCCTGGCCTGCTTTATCCTAGCCTGTCACCTGCTCTGCCTTATCCTAGCCTGTCACCTGTTCTGCCTTATCCTAGCTTGTCCCCTGCCTTGCCTTATCCTAGCTTGTCCCCTGTCCTCCATTATTCTAGCCTGTCACCTGCCCTGCCTTATCCTAGCCTCTCCCCTGCCCTGCCTCATCCTATCATGTCCCCTGCCTTATCCTAGCCTGTCTCTGCCCTGCTTTATCCTAGCCTGTCCCCTGCCCTGCCTTATCTTAGCATGTCCCCTGCCCTGCCTCATCCTTGCCTGTCCCCTGCCCTTCCTCAACCTAGCCTGTCCCTGCCCTGCCTTATCCTAGCCTGTCCCCTGCCCTGCTTTATCCTAGCCATGTCTACCCTGCAGAACCTTGACCTGCCTTCAGTACTTAAGTTTCCCTTATTTCTCATGATTGACTATATCTATTAGTCATAGTCACTACTTTTGACCATGAAACCATTAAATTCATAGTCACTTGACTATATAGCCCAAATCAGTCGATTTAATGGCTGACTATTGGTTGACTAAATGACTAACTTACTATAGACATAGGTGACTAACTTGGTGTAGTCGTTTTGGCTACATTCATGTGACTATAGAAATGTAGTCCGTAGTGACTAACATTTTAAGGTCCATTTTTATCAGTGTATCTGTAGGCTTACAGTGAGGTTGCACAAAGTTTGGTATTGGGGTGACATTGCTTTAAGGGCCGACTATTGTTCATTTATCCCATTCCCTCTATCTTCATGATGCATGAATGCAGCCTCGGCAAGTAACTAGATTCGCCAGGGCTGCATTTATGCATCATACTGACCCTGCGGTGATCTTACGACACATCGGGTTCATATAATGCTCGACTTACTCGCCAAGGCTGTATTTATGCATCATGACGATACAGTGCAGAAGGGGTTAAAGCACTACGCGGCCCTTAAAGCATCACTTGCATGTAAATGTACATGTCGCCGAATCTGGTCAAGGAGAGCTGTTGGGAAAAGTTGAGGAGTTTGGTCAAAAATACCACTGTATGAGTATCGGGAATACCAACAACTATTGGGTCGTTCCGCATAATACCCAAGCCGCTTCCCTAGTCCCTTCACTCCCCCACACTGCAGCACTGCCCCAACCTGAAACCCTGATGTACATATAATGGTTAGTCTTTGACAACAGATTGGTGAATTATGAAATTTTAAGGGTTGGTGGGGACATTTTAGACCTCTTGTACAAGGTACCGACAACGTTTGGCCATATTATTTCACTCCTCTTAAGCAAAAGACTAAATAAAATGATCGGAATGATCCTTGGGTGGAAAGTGTATTCACATACATTTAGCCCTTTAAGGAAGATTTTTGTCTAAAAGCAGCATTTGTTGTCAGAGTAAACTATAATGCAATGCTGGGGGATAAGTGGTTACTGAATTTGTCTACCATGCCGACCATTCAGGGATACACAGCCATGGCGAAAGGCATTTACGTATCATGACGATAGCCGATATAGCATATTGAAGTACCATGCCGTCCTTAAAGGGTTATGTACGGGCTGGGTGGGATATACATACAGCCTCTCCTATACCCTTCATTCTGATCCCAGGCCTAGACAAGGATCCAATTTGCAGCAGCACATTGATCCTACAGCACTATCACCCTGAATCCTATTCATCCCAAGTAGCCCCCTCTACACCCTCACCCACCCCCTCTTCACATAGGGACTGGAGTTACATATAATTATAGTCAGAGCTGCACGCCAAAGTGAAGAGCCATGCTTGGGCCGTATTGCACGCTGGCCATAGGCCTAATGCAATTCGGCCCAAGCATGGCGAGTGAAGTAACCAGTGAAGAAGTCACGCATATTTATTTCATGGTGAATACGGCACTCCCATTGACTTAGCCAAAGGCAGCCGTATTTAACACCCCCGTGAAATAACCCTGGTCCGTATTTCACGGCCCGTAAAATCATCAAATTTGTTTAATCAAACACTGTAAAATAGCTTTTTCAGAGTAAATTAAGTGGAATTCTGACAAAGATTATTAATAAGGACATGAAATAAACACAAAGGAGCACTTGTAGAGTTCCCCACTGCGGGTTATTTCACTCGGCTTCGCCTCGTGAAATAACCCTCAGTGAGGAACTCTACTCGTGCACCTTTGTCTATTTATTTAATGTTGTTTCACTCTAAAATAGATATGTAGTCCATTCCTGCTCACTTCCTCGATGTTTGTTTACTTCCACGGTGTTTGTTTACTTCTCTCGGCCGCCATTTTGAATTTCCCAAGGGTCAAGTGACCCTCAGGAGCGTGCAATATGGGCAGAGCATGAATTATACCCAAGGGTTATTCAACGCTTCACTCACGTATGAGGCTCCCATTGCTCTAACCTTGACTGTCTGTATTCACCGTGAAATAAATAGTATTGCCCCACACCACCACCCCCTGTCCCTGCTTGTATGTCTGCCTCTACCTATCTCTCTGTCTATCTGTCTCTGCGCACTGCAAGAATGTTTGCATTTAAATAAATTGAATATGGAACACCTCAAGCATATTGAATCTGAGAGAATGGCTCTCTGCCTCTCTGTACCTCTCCCCCCCCCCTCTCTCTCTCTCTCTCTCTCTCTCTCTCTCTCTTTTCTCTCTACATTTCTTGCTGTCTGTCCTGAATTATGAGTGCATTTGACTTTATTATGTACATCCAAAAATATGATAAAAAAGAAAAGTGGCTTGAAAAGTGATATCTGGACATACTCTCCACATATACATGCAGCACACGCACCGAGGCAGTTTCATCCCACCGCACCATCTAGGCAGTTCTACAGAGACACCATCTTACAGAAGTTTCTATATCGAACAAAACTGGCTGTGTCTCACCAGATGGGCCCAATGTGAACGTCTTTTACCGGATGCCATCTTTGATCTCCTGACAGAAAACGGTTTATTTTGAGCAAGTAAAGATATGACTGGAGATGTAACCACTGCCATTATTCTTTAACCTTTTTTAACGGTGGTCAGTCAAGGATGGCACCTGGTCAAAGATGGCACCCAGTCAAAGATGGCACCCAGTCAAAGATGGCACCCAGTCAAAGATGGCACCCAGTCAAAGATGGCACCCAGTCAAAGATGGCACCCAGTCAAAGACTTTCACACTGGCCCGATCTGGTGAGACACAGCCAACTTCTCATACACTGCAGGGCATTGATTCCCTGCCCCAATTGCCCAATGCATATAAAGACCACCACATATTCCCTTCTGTAAAAACTAACCAAGATGGCTCTTACTCTTACAGCCAATGGTCTACCCCAATCCCCAACTGCCTACTGTCCCATCTCCACTGCATCAGCTAACCCTTTAAGGACTGCATATACTGAATGTGTTATGTCTCGATATATGAATGCCACCATGGCTAGACTACTGCATGGCCGCGTTTAAAGCCACCTTGCCACCAGTATATCAAGTCAATAGGATGCTTGAATTAAACCATGGCTAGTTACGCAGTACAGTGTAAAAAGTTGATTGCCATTTTTGTAGGTGTACAGTAGATTCTTCTTATTGTAGGTAGAATTTAATGTAAATCTACAGTACCGTAAATTCTCGCGTAGAAGCCGCGGCTTGTACGCAAGTCAGACTCAGCTTTCTTTTGATACCAAACATGCCTATATAGGGTGCGGCTTATACGAGAGTTTTTATTAGTATACTACAGTACCAAAATCGTAATATTCAGACCCCCTCTGCGGCTTATATAATTTGTCAAAGTTAGGGGTGCGGCTTATACGCGAGTTAGGCTTATACGCGAGAATTTACGGTAGCTTCTACTGTAAATCCATTTCACAGTAGATTATACTACACCAACTATTTACAGTGTATGTATTATGGTGGTTAAAATGCATGAAGCAGTAAGGAACCATGCTACCTTCAAATGGCTAAATGAACCTCTCCACTCTGTGCCCCCCCCTGTGCCCCCCCGCCCCACAATAAACCATCCTCCATGTCGTCCTCCACTTCGGTAAAGGCCACAGAACAAGGCAATGGTCATGAGGCAGAAATCTCCCCTGTATAGGGGCTCGGAGCTATGGGATAAACTAGGGGACTGGTACCAGACAAGTAAAGATAAAATTACCTTCAAGAAAAGAATTAAGACATTGGCTGATTTAGATGTAGTAAATAGAAACCCAACTGATGTTATGATAGGTGAAGATGATGTTGGATCACAAGACGGGTCCATATTGCTCACCATGGCTGAATGGCCACTGCTCACACAGTAAGATGTTATAATGACAGAGTACTGGTGTAGGCCTGTGTATATTTGGCTATTGCTCATATAGGAAGCTGTTATAATGATAGATTCCGGTTGAGTTGTTGAGTTATCACTAGATATATTACATGTACCTTTACACATATATATTTGCAATTTGGCTTAATTCAACACTTGCTACTTGTCGGCCTTTGCTGTGCTGCCGTGTATCAATGCATACTTATATCATAGCACCATACGGATTGACCATGCTCCTCTTGGATGTGTTCTATTTGTGCCTATTCCTACGCCCATATTTCAGATGAAAATGAAGTGAAGAGTTCTCTATTTTCTATTGTAAATAATGTTTAGCTTAATGTATTTATTTATTTATTTATTGTTGTGTATATATTTTGTCTTGTTTACTTCATCTGCTCTCATCTATGCTTGCTCATTATTACATCATACCCATGTGCTAACCAATGTAGTAATTGAGGATTGAAAAGGCTTCATCTTTATTGTCATAATATATACCACGAATTGTAATTTTTGTGAATTGGCAATAAAAACCCTTCAAACCTAAAAAAAAAAGAATCAAAGCGAAGCCTAAAAATAACCTACACAGCGTCAAAAGGGAGTCCAGGTTGCCTCCAGAATGACTCCCCTCCTTAGAGGAGCCTCCAGGGGACTCTCTGCATGACCTAAGGGAGTCACGTAGGGGAATCTCATAGTTCCCTGAGTCACCAGGACCAGGGCTCCCCTAAAGAGGGGAGTCAGTCTGGAGGCAACCTGGACTGGCTGTTTTTTCTCTGTGTAGGCTGGCTGGTGTAATGGATATATATCTGTTACAAGTCATTTAAATGTTGACATTTTCCAACAGACCCACATGCAAGGAATATAGATTCTGTGTGATGGATATCTCCATGCAGTCAAAGAACATTAAAAAAACTAAAATAACATAGTCTAATAACACATTTAACAAAAATCCACTATTTATCCACATGCTAGACTTAATCTAATCTAACACGTTTTAGATTGGTAGTAGCTCCAATATGGTGCTGTTACTGTCTAGCCCACTGTATCATGTATCCCAGCTCTCCTCCGCTCCCTGACTGCCCCGTTCTCTGTGGATGGTCTGAGCGGTGATCTATACGGTCATAAGTTAGTGGTCGTTTGTTTGCTGGAGAGCCCCTCACTTCCCCCGACGACAACTTGATAGCCACTGTCGTCAATATTTGTCATTATTTCCCGGGCCGGGGGATTACTGCCTGCAATTTGTAGCTCATCGGGCCGAGGCTTTTTGATGTAGGCGGGAATGGTAATAGTTATGGTGGGCAGTGACTGAGGGGACCCAGGGTGGGGGGAGGGGATGATAGGGGCAGGATGTATGCCTTTATTTCTTGGTCGATACAGCAGTGCTATTGATTTAACCAAGGAACACCGTATCTCACCCTGTTAAATAACTCTATCGACCCGGAAACCACCGTACATATAGGCTCTTGTTAACTTTTTTTTTTGCGTAGGATGACTCTAATATAGTGTAGCTCATTGTAGATGAATTGTAATATATTAATGTCGTCACTGTAAAATATGTGTGTTGCAGGAACATGCAAATAGGTGTGTTACAAGTGACAAAGGCATGTAAATGTAACACAATTTTCTTAGAGTGCTGTTTGATTGCTCTGTCCACAAATAAGCCCAGTCAGCAAAACCAGCCCCATTAAAAGATTTTCGTAAATAAGCGCTGGTCCTATTTAAGCACTGGGCCTACCGGTAAAGCATGCACATATGCCTATTACACAAAAATTATGTACCTGCAATTATTCATAGAGAACATATGGAATTGAACATGCATTTGGACACAGTTACTTGAAAACACTACTGCATGAGCAGTTCAAAGAGCTCATTTTGCGACATGCCCTGTAAACTTTGACAGATATTTCTATTACTCTATGCAGGTGGAGGACTAGACCAGTGATACAGCCTGGCCTGTATTTCCAGGTAGCCTGGTAATGCAGGCTGGCCAGGCTGGTTTAGCAGGTCGAGAGTGTTTACAGGCAGGGTGTTAGGTCAGGTTGTTCACACTCTCCCAGCACACTAGCCTGGTATAGCAGGCTGGGGCTCAGGCTTTCACACCTTCTCCAAGCAGTGGCAGCTGTTATGCCTGCTCTTATGGCTGTTTCACCAGACTAAATACCAATTTAAACATGCGATTATTAAGAAATGCAGTGGACCAGGCACATACTGCATCCATAAGTTTGAAGGTGATGTACTGATCTACATCCTCCATATGAGTTTATTCTTAGCAAATATCACATAAAAATCGCAAACATGGTTGTATGAAAGCTACAGTAAAATCACAGTGCTGTAACAAAACAGTCCTGTATACCAGGCTGAGTGACCTGTAAAAACAGGCTGGGTGGATTTCCCAGTTTGTATTGTAAATCCGGGCAGTCCTCCACCTGATATGCGTAGCTCTGCTTGTACACTTGGTGCATAGAGCCACAGCTTATAGGTCCCCTAATGTACATACTGGTTCCCATCCATATACAACCCCCCCCCCCCCCCTACACACCCCCAGAGGGGACTGACCTCCCCTGGCGGGGTGGTGGGAAATCACAGTGACAGTGTACGGTCGTTGATCCCCAACAACCCCATCACCCTCCCCATATAGTACCCCTGTCAGGGCAGCGCAATGATAATGCCTTAAAGGGAAATGCGGGTTCCTACACATAGGCCACCTGGTGGCAAAAATCAATACTCGTGAAAATTCTTCTTTTGGCTAAATTTGTATTCCAATGTACAGTACTTTCCCTTAATCAACCATTTAATTTGCCATCCAGAGATTATATCTGTGTGTATGGCATATATTAGTTACTTGGACACCCATAGCATCCTATAGTTAAGGCAAAATAAGTATTAATGAAAAATTCATAACATTCTTATTTCATCGGTGACCCCTTAGTATTTTACATCTAAAATGTTCCTATAGATGCCCATTGAACATTCCCAAGTTTTGGTTAATATAGCAATAGAGGGGGATAATCCATGACCGATAATGTGAGAAAATACTGTTTTCCCATTCATTTCTATAATTAAGGTACTCATTTGCTCAAATGGCTGTATCATGAAAATAAGCTCGGTGACAAGTCAATTTCTTTTTCATTTTCTATTTGATAATAAATCAAGCAAATATAATCTTGAGTTACATGCAAATAGCAATAGAATTTCAGTATTGTCTCGACAAGTAGCATTTCCCTTTAATGCATCATATCCTTGGTCGTCATGATGCATGAATGCAACCATGGCGAGTAACTCACCAGTGCTGCATTTATGCATCATGCTGACCCTATGGGGACCCTATGCAATGCATCTTGGGTGCATCATACCGGTCATTTGGGAGTGTATCAACCCCATGTAGTGGACATGATGCAGTGCTGGGGAGGGCTGCATTCATGCATCATGATGACACAGCGAGTAGCATGTTAATGCAGTGTGTGGTCCACAAAACATCAAACTCTGTCGTCACCCTGGACCAGACCTGGAGACAGTCCAACCCCAGGCAAATCTGTACAAATGTAGGGAAGAATTCAGATATATAGTGGTACAAATCATTAAAGACAGAAAGAATGGGTGAAAAACCAAGCTTCTATTATTTTACACACTAATTACAACCCTGTATACATACTATGCTAACCATATGCATCTTTGGGCAGCATAGTGGTTTGAATGTTCTGTTCCTCATCAAAACTACTTATCATGGCCTTGATATTTTGCCCCAACAAGTGGTTACCCCCCCAGCCCCCCCTCCCCATACAGTGTCCCCCACACCAGGCCGCTCCCCCACCCCACAGTCCCTACAGCCTCAGCCCCAGTCCCACCCTATGAATGTCATTTACATGTTGTGTGTCTCTCCCCTCCTCTATTACTAGTACATTTACACTGTTGTCAAAATGTAATTTTTCTTTCTTTTCTTTTTTTTTCTTTGAGCCTTACTTGGATAGACAAAGTGCAATGAGAAACACCAAAACAAATGTACATTTTATAGATATAATTATTCTATATAGACTATTCTTTTTCTGGTCATTGTATATAGAAAGTACAGCCTGTCTATAAGTCCTACCGGCCGCCTGACGTCACGTCTGGGTGGTCGCTCGTTCCGGTGGGACAGGGCCACCCGGCTGTGTGAGGTGACTGCTGTATGCAGCCCCGGGTCCCAGTGGACCCGACCCACACGTGACTGTAGTTAACAGCAAGTATCCATGGTTACTAGGGACAAGTGTCATGTAGCCCTGGTTACTAGGGACAAGTGTCATGTAGCCATGGTAACTAGGGACAGGCGCCATGTAGCCCTGGTAACTAGGGACAAGTGTCATGTAGCCATGGTAACTAGGGACAAGTGTCATGTAGCCATGGTAACTAGGGACAAGTGTCATGTAGCCATGGTAACTAGGGAGTAGTGTCATGTAGCCATGGTAACTAGGGACAAGCATCATGTAGCCATGGTAACTAGGGAGTAGTATCCTGTAGTCATGGTAACTAGGGAGTGGTGTCATGTAGTCATGGTAACTAGGGAGTAGTGTCATGTAGCCATGGTAACTAGGGAGTAGTGTCCTGTAGGCATGGTAACTAGGGAGTAGTGTCATGTAGTCATGGTAACTAGGGAGTAGTATCCTGTAGTCATGGTAACTAGGGAGTAGTATCCTGTAGACCTGGTAACTAGGGAGTAGTATCCTGTAGTCATGGTAACTAGGGAGTAGTATCCTGTAGTCATGGTAACTAGGGAGTAGTTTCATGTAGTCATGGTAACTAGGGAGTAGTATCCTGTAGTCATGGTAACTAGGGGGTAGTATCCTGTAGTCCTAGTAACTAGGGAGTAGTATCCTGTAGTCATGGTAACTAGGGGGTAGTATTCTGTAGTCCTGGTAACTAGGGAGTAGTATTCTGTACTCCTGGTAACTAGGGAGTAGTATCCTGTAGTCATGGTAACTAGGGAGTAGTGTCATATAGTCATGGTAACTAGGGGGTAGTATCCTGTAGTCCTGGTAACTAGGGAGTAGTATCCTGTAGTCATGGTAACTAGGGAGTAGTGTCATATAGTCATGGTAACTAGGGAGTAGTGTCATGTTGTCCTGGTAACTAGGGAGTAGTGTCCTGTAGTCATGGTAACTAGGGAGTAGTATCCTGTAGTCATGGTAACTAGGGAGTAGTGTCCTGTAGCCATTGCAACATGGGAGTAGCTTTTTTGGTGCCCAAATGCCCAATTTAGTAAACCAATTGTTCATTATTCTCTTGTCTCCTACGGCTTTGTGTGATTGTCTTCAATTTGCTGAAAAGCACCAAAACACAATGTACAAAGGATCATTCTCTACTAAAGCTCATAGTTTGAGGGTCATTACTCAGCTGTTGCCTGAATAGTGATTATAATGAAGGGTAAGGCCTCTATCAAGGTACCTGCCACTGACCGGGGGGGTGGTGTAATGTCCACATGTGTCCACACCCTGTGTGGCCAGCAGACGACATCTTTTCCCGCCATTTCCAGCCTCATTTCCCACAATGCCCTGTAATCACCGTCCGCCATAACCCAGTTCACCCACTCACCCACCAGGCGGCACTGTGGACGTGTAAGGCCTGGACCCCACCACTGCCGTCCCGTGGGAGGCACTGCATGAATGTCTACATTCAAGCATATCAAAGATGCTTCAAGTCATATTTCAAACACCTTTAAACACCAGTTATTGTCACTTGAAGCCACTTATGACCTTTTCATGATATTTTCATGGCATGCACAGCACCTGAAGCAACTTGAATGTAGACTTTAAGGCTGAAATGAAGTGGAGTTTCGCACGATGAGAAAATTATTCACTTATTTACAGTTTAAACTGTCAATAAGAGGATTTTATTCTGGTACAGATATTGACAGTTCGAACTGTCAATAAAAAGAGAATTATTTCTATACCTTTGACAATATGAGCCTTGTCTATATTTTCCTTGTCCAAAAGCCCCCTATCTGTGAGTTATATCTAGGGGTGGAGGGTGATGGTTTAGTTACAAGGCAGTGTGTAGGACCCTCACCTACACCCCTACACGGTGGTGGCATGAGGTGGCCGCCGCCCTCTGCCATTCTCATGCCGAGCACGTCAATATTTGGTCTGGCCATTCCTCAGGGCCCCCCCCCCCCATTCACCCCCTCCCCCCCCCCCCACTACTCCACCCCCCCCCCCCCCCCCTGTGCCCCCGGCTTTAGTTGGTAATACCAGGCGGCTTGTGCCCCTACCATTCAGCCCTACTCCATCAGGCCCATTGCTGCCCGCACCTCGGGGCCTCGGGGACTGTGTGTGTATGGGGGGGTGAGGAAGGGGGGAGGGCGGGGAGGGCGGGATCCCCCAAAAAGCCTCACTGGGTCAGACTGCATGAATTTGCTACTCAGATTCAAATAATGAACGTGGAGGGGGCTTAATCGGTCACTGCCCTCCTCCCCCCTTCAGACCATCCTCCCCCCCCACCACCAACCCAACCCAGCCCAACCCATCCCAGACTCCTTCCCCCCATGTGTGTTTCCTACCAAGGCCCTGAATTACCTCCACCAAAGTGTGATTACTTTTTACTCCCCCTCCCTCCCCCGGCCGCCCACCCTTCACCGTGGGAGTTGGCTGCACCCACCTGACTGCTGAAACATTCATCTGGCCTATATTAGGGGCAGCTCCATCACTAGGCAGGCTGACACGGGCAGGAGGCAGGGGGAGCCCTCTAATGATAGCGTGGTGTTATAATTGGTTGTGTTTTGGTCGTCATGATGCATGAATGCAGCCCTGGCGAGTAACTCACCAGTGCTGCATTCATGCATCATGCCAACCCTACGAGAGTGTGGCATTGCTGTAAGGTCGCCATGATGCTTGAATGCGGAACTGGAGAGTTACTCTGGCTACATTCTTTCATCATGACACCAAAGGGCATGTCCCATTGAAGCACTATGCAGCCTTTAACGGGTTAAAACGGGAAGACTGGGTATCGCTATAAAAGCTGCCGGTGCCTTTTTAGGGCGGGCGGGGGCTCATCGCCGTGATCTGGGATCACAGGAGGCATTAAAATTTCAATCAGATGTTTAATGAGGCCACGCAGTGAGCTGCTCTGTGAGCTGCTCCGTTGCTATGTATGGTCTTGTGTGTGCTTCTTTGTGAGCTGCCCTATGAGCTGCTGTGTGTGCTGCTGTGTGTGTTGCTGTGTGAGCTGCTGTGTGTGCTGCTGGGTGAGCTGCTATGTGTGCTGCTGTGTGAGCTGCTGTGTGAGCTGCTGTGTGTGGTGCTGTGTGTGCTGCTGTGTGAGCTGCCCTGTGAGCTGCTGTGTGAGCTGCTGTGTGAGCTGCTGTGTGAGCTGCTGTGTGAGCTGCTGTGTGTGCTGCTGTGTGTGCTGCTATGTATGGTCTTGTGTGTGCTTCTTTGTGAGCTGCCCTATGAGCTGCTGTGTGTGCTGCTGTGTGTGTTGCTGTGTGAGCTGCTGTGTGTAATGCTGTGTGAGCTGCTGTGTGGCTGCTGTGTGAGCTGCTGTGTGAGCTGCTGTGTGTGCTGCTGTGTGAGCTGCTGTGTGTGCTGCTGTGTGAGCTGCTGTGTGAGCTGCTGTGTGTGCTGCTATGTATGGTCTTGTGTGTGCTTCTTTGTGAGCTGCCCTATGAGCTGCTGTGTGTGCTGCTGTGTGTGTTGCTGTGTGAGCTGCTGTATGTGTTGCTGTGTGAGCTGCTGTGTGTGCTGCTGGGTGAGCTGCTGTGTGAGCTGCTGTGTGAGCTGCTGTGTGAGCTGCTGTTTGAGCTGCTGTGTGAGCTGCTGTGTGTGCTGCTGTGTGTGTTGCTGTGTGAGCTGCTGTGTGAGCTGCTGTGTAAGCCAATGTGTGTGCTGCTGTGTGAGCTGCTGTGTGAGCTGTTGCTGCTTGCTGTGGCATGAGCTGCTCTAGTATTTTGATTTGTAACTCAAGCATGCTAAACCCTCTCTTTTTGTTTTCATGAAATGTCACAAACTCAAGTGTCCGATTCATGGTGAATCCCGCAACCTATTAAATAGAAGTGTACAACAATTGTCAATGAAAGAGGACAAGCTCTCAGGCTTTTGAAAATGAGGAAAATGTTTAAACGAAATCGCATGGATGCATCTCATATGATACTTGAGATACGGATGGTTCAGAAGAGAGAGGGAGAGGGAGAGGGAGAGGGAGAGGGAGAGGGAGAGGGAGAGGGAGGCTGGGGGGGAGGGAGTGAGGGGGAGGGAGAGGGAGAGAGAGAGGGAGACAGAGAGATGTAGAGACAGAGGAAGGGGGGGGATGAGACAGAGAAGTAGAAATAGAGGGAGGGAGGGAGGGAGGAGAAGAGAGAGACAGACAGACAGACAGACAGACAGAGACAAAGAGACAGAGAGACAGAGAGATAGCAGTCACAGAAGACACCAGAATAACCACTTAGATTGCTTTATGAAGTGTATTCCCGATAACCTCCCGGTCACCCTGCTCCAACACCCGACCATGATGAATGAACACACGTAACACTTAGAGATTCCTGTAGAACCCACCAGCAACTGTCTCCGACCTCAGTCCATACCTATATAGACCGATGCTGCAAGAAAGGGTGACTTTTCAGAGAAGTTGTTTCTAAAGTTTCTAAAACGTCACTGAATAATACATAAATATAATTTCAAAATCCTGCATTCTTATATACTTATTGAAAGGTAAATGTCCTGTGAATCTGCTGATATAAGATGTTCACAAATGTGACCATTACAGATAATGTTATGAGGTTTCCACTATAGCCAACGTAAAGACAACTTTATTATGAAAAAGCCACCCTTGCTTGCTGCATTCGTCTATAGCACTTCAAAGGCCACTAAGTGCAAGGAATTATATTGAATCTGCACCTATACTGCACCATGTGTTAACTATGGTTATACCTCTTAATAACCAATGAGTTGTATATGATATTTGAAAGACTTAACTGAACCCATGAGTGGTCCAAATACTACATTATACTGTTATACCCGGAACATATAATGACCTGTTTGATTATTGTATTTAAGAAAATCATTTATGAAATAAATACACGTACAAAATCAAAAAAAAATAGTAATGCCCCTTGTTGCTTAGATGCTTAAATGTAGCCCTGGTGAGTAACTCGCAAGGGCTGCATTCAAGCACCGTGCTGACCCTATGGGGTTGATATACTCTTAAAGGGTTGTCATGAGACATGAATGCAGCCCTGGTGAGTGACTTGCCAGGGCTGCATTCAAGCATCACGCTGAACCTATGGGGTTGAGACGATTAAGAATGGCTGTCATGATGCATGAAGGAGCAATGGTGAGGTACTTGGCGGGTCTGCATTCCTGCATCATGACGACCAAAGACATTAACGCGGTATGCGGCCCTTACAGGGTTACTGCGGGAGTCTCCGTGTGATGGCTCTAACCCTGGTAGAGGTTACTGGTTACAGCTTGTATCTGCTTTACTCAACAATCACTCACTCCAGCCTCACACAGCTCCCTATAGAGATGTACCTGGTCACACGGTGCAGGCAGCCATCTTGTCCCCCTATAAAGCTATGTATACATGGAGCCTATAGAGCTGTACCTGGGCAATCAATGTAGGCAGCCATCTTGTCCGCTGAGAGAGCTGACACTGGTCACCCTGTGCAGGCAGCCATCTTGTCCCCCATAGAGCTGTACCTGATCAACCAATATAGTCAGTCATCTTGTCCCCTATAGAGTTATACATGGTAACCCTGTGGAGGCAGCCATCTTGTCCCCCAATAGAGCTGTACTAGCCACCCTGTGCAGGCAGCCATCTTGTCCCCCATAGAGCTGACACTGGTCACCCTGTGTAGGCAGCCATCTTGTCCCCCATAGAGCTGTACCTGGCCACCCTCTGTAGGCAGCCATCTTGTCCCCCTATAGAGCTGTACCTGGTCACCCTGTGTAGGCAGACATCTTGTCCCCCTATAGTGTTGTACCTGGTCACCCAATGTAGGCAGCCATCTTGTCCCCCTATAGAGTTGTACCTGGTAACCCAGTGTAGGCAGCCATCTTGTCCCCCAATAGATCTGTACCTGGTCTACCTGTGCAGGCAGCCATCTTGTCCCCCTATAGAGCTGTACCTGGTCACCCTGTGGAGACAGCCATCTTGTCCCCCTATAAAGTTGTACCTGGCCATCTTGTGCAGGCAGCCATCTTGTCCCCCTATAGCACTGTAACAGGTCACCCTGTGTAGGCAGCCATCTTGTCCCCTACAGAGTTGTACCCTGTCACCCTGTGTAGGCAGCCATCTTGTCCCCATATAAAGCTATACACGTCACCCGCTGTAGGCAGCCATCTTGTCCCCCTATAAAGCTCTAAATTGTCACTCTGTGTGGATAGCCATCTTGTCCCTATGAGGACTGCTAGGGTGAGAAGATGTACCTAATCAAACGCTAAGGTAGTCCCATGCTAGAACCCTATTTACTATAGACCAATGTACCATGAAAGGGTGACTTTTTCAAAATAAAGTTGTTTGTACATTAGTTTCAGCAAAATGCATGCAACATTGTCTATAAGGGCTGTATTCACAAACAGCTCATCAGGACAATCATCTTTTAAATAGTGTACATAATAATGCAGGATTTTGAGGTAATATTCCTGGATTTGTTGGCCATGCTTCAGAAATGTTCAAAAACTTCATTCACAACTTTTCTGAGAAGTCACCCTTTCTTGCTGCATGGGTCTATAGTGTGGATCACGGTATATTGATTCTGAAGTCCCCTCTATCTATAACCACATCCTCAGGGTACCATCCCTCACAGCCACAACTCTCCTGTAGCACCGACAGTTTGTGGTCTATAGTGTAACAGCCCTCATAGATCCAGTCTCGGACCCCGACTGTATGTATACAGTCTGGGAGAGTACTTATGTACTGACTAGTACTGGATATAAGCAATCTGGACCTCATGGGTTCGAGTCCCACCTTGGCACAATGGGTAGTATTTTTTATATCTGTGCAATGCACCTCTATTACGCTATTGTCCCTATCCAAATATGTAATATGTAAAATTACTATGCCAGTATAGGGGTATTTAGGCTTCAAATAGGCCAAATAGATAATGTAAAAAAACGAACCTACTTTTTTGCCAAGGTGGGATTCGAACCCATGAGGCCAAACACAACATATCTATGTCATTCATGATCATGTGACCATGGCTAACCAATCAGTAGTTGAGCTATCTCATTAAGAAATGATCCAGGATCCTGGATCATTTTATAAGTAGGTCACAGTTACTAGATACAAATTCGTCCAGGCCCATTACAGCCTGACGGCTGCAATGGGCCTGGAGGGCTCGAGGCTGTCATAGATCTAGATGGAGGAGGCAACTTCTGTGGGTTGTCTCAGAGAATATGGGTCCTACCGTAAAACCTCGTGTACAAACACATTTATTTTAAAACATACATTTCTAAGCACGTAGTTAAACATTTTATTGGTCTAAACATGTTTAGGAACATATTGTGTGGACAAATAAGGGGCATGAATGTGTTTAGGATTGTGTTTAGGATCTCAACACATTTTTAAAGTTTATTATCTTTTACAAATTGAAATATAATTTTTACTCTACCATGACATGCATGGTGGTGTTGGTGCTTCATTAAAATTACTTCCTATATTATTCAAAATGTGGTTGAAAATTACTATCCTAAATTCTTGTGTACACTGAAATCCCCAGGTGACTTCAAACTACTCGAAAACTCCTCCGCAATGATGAGTTTTGCCTCATCAAATGATTAAGACCCCAGTGAGTAGTTTGGCCTCATCATTTTGATGATCTTGTTATCAAAATGATGAGTTCAGTATCATCAATTTTGCTACGTTCAGTGATGAGTTTGCCTCATCATTATGATGAGGTTGTAATTTTTAGCTCATCAAAACGATAAGTTATAATCATCAATTCAGGTACATTAGGCGATGAGTTTACCTCATCATTATGATGAGGTTCTAATTATTAACTCATCAAAACGATGAGTTATAATCATCAATTTGAGTACTTTGGGGTATTTTTTTATTATTCCGGGAGGGGGGTTTGAGGGTTGTAGTCATCATTTTGGTGATATTTCTAGGATGCATCACTTTAAGCAGATAGAGGCCCCTGGTGGCTTGAGCTGTGGCCTGGTGGCTATAGGGGTCAGGTCCTGGAGCATTGGAACGGGTCTTGGCGGCTGGCAGCAGGTCTGAGTCTCCTGTAACAAGTGAAAAAGGTGAATGTCAATAGGTTATCAATATTACATATTTAGTGGGTGAGATAATAAGTCAGATGAATCCCCTCCCTGCCTCTCTCCTTCCGACCATCCCTCCTGCCCCCGCTCCTTCCTTCCCAGGCCCCTCCTTCCTTCTTTCCTTCCTTCCTTCCTTCCTTCCTTCCTTCCTTCCTTCCTTCCTACCTTCCCTCCCGCCCTCCCTCCCGCCCTCCCTCCCGCCCTCCCTTTTCCCCTTGCTTTCTTCCTTGCTTTCTTCCTTCCTTGCTCTCTTCCCTCCCTCCCTCCCTCCCTCCCCCCTCCCTCTCCTTCTTCCCTCCCACTTCTTCCGTTTCAGCTGCCTTCCTTCCCTCCCTCCTTTATTACTTCCCTCCCTCCCTCCTCCTTCCCTTCCTCCCTCCTTCCCTCCTTCACTCCCTCCATTCCTCTTTCTCTCCCTCCCTCTGGCTCTCTCTTCTCCTCCCTCCCAGGCCCCTCCTTCCTTCCTTCCTTCCTTCCTTTCTTCCTTCTTTCATCCTTCCTTCCTTCCTCCCTTCCCTACCTCCCGGCCTCCCTCCCTTTTCCACTTCCTTCCTTGCTCTCTTCCCTCCCTCCCTCCCTCCCTCCCTCCCTCCCTCCCTCCCTCCCTCCCTCCCTCCCATCCTCCCTCCTTCCCTCCCTCCCTCCCTCCCATCCTCCCTCCTTCCTTCCTTCCTTCCTTCCTTCCTTCCTTCCTTCCTTTCTTCTCTCCCTCCCTTTTTCCCTTCCTTCCTTCCTTCCTTCCTTTCTTCCTTTCTTTCTTTCTTCCCTCCCTAGCTTCCTTCCCTCCCTCCCTTCCTCCCTTTCTCCCTCCCTCCCTTCCTCCCTCCCTCCCTCCCTCCCTCCCTCCCCCCATTTCTTCCCTCTCAGCCGCCTTCCTACCCTCCCTCCTTTATTACTTCCCTCCCTCCTCCTTCCCTTCCTCCCTCCTTCCCTCCCTCCCTCTCTGCCTCCCATCTTTCTCCTCTCCCTCCGTCCCTCCCTCTGTCCCTCTGTACTTCCCTCCCTTCTTCCCTCTCTCCCTTCGTTCCTTCCTTGCTTCCCTCTCTCCCTCCTCTTTCTCCCTCCCTTTTTCTCTCCCTCCATTCCTCTTTCTCTCCCTCCCTCGGACTCTCTCTTCTCCTCCCTCCCTGCCTCTCTCCTTCGCACCATCCATCCTGCCCTCCCTCCTTCCCTCCCATGCCCATCCTTCCTTCCTTTCCTCTCTCCCTCCCTCCCTCCCTACCTCCCTCCTCCCTTCCCACCTTCTCTCGCTCCTGCCCTCATTCCTTCCTTCCTTCCTTCCCTCCCTCCCTCCCTCCCTCCCTCCCTCCCTCCCTCCCTCCCTCCCTCCATCCTTTCCTTCTTTCCTCCCTCCCTCCTTTAATCCCCCAATCCCTAAGGGGTAGATATACTGGCAGACACAGAGTGACAGAGAAAGACAAAGAGAGAGAGAGAGACACACACACACACAGAATAGGTACAATGTAGTAGTACACCTGGGAGGACTGTGAACTATACAGAACCCATCCTCACTCCACTATACTCATGCCTACCTACCACCCTCACACCACCTGCTACCTTCCTACTTCCATGGTGCTTACCTGATGCATACCTCCATATACTTGCCTGTGTCTCTTGTCTCCCTGCCTCTTCTTCTCCCTCCCTGAACCCCTGTATCCTTACCTATCCTCCTGTGTCTCTGCCTGTCTGCAAGCATATCACAGTGTGTGTCCCACTGTTCCTACTAAGTGGTCAGCCTGCTGTGGGCACACACTGCCCACCACCACAGGTCAAGTAGTACTACAGTCAGGGGAGGGGGCTAATTACATACCTTGACCAGGAGTGCTCTCCACATACCTTCTATAACAGCACAGGTCTATCTTACTACAACAGGTGTACACATGTACATATATGTATGCCTATCCCCATCAGATTTCTTTAGCCCCAATATGTCAGAGAGATGCCCATAAACCATGGGTGGGGTTGGAGTATTTAAACAGATATTGGACATGTACTTACCACTGCTCTTTGTGGGTCTGTGTGTACTGTGGAGTGGTTGTAGGCCTGGTGAACTGGGACCCTGGTCTAGTACACCTGTACCCTAGGGGGGGCACTCTCTGTATGTTCTATAGTAACCATGACACACAGAGTAGCAGGAAGGAGGTCCTTTTTGGATCACATTGGCGGGTCCGACCGGGCCCCAATAGGGGTTTATTATGGGCCACTTTGGGGAAAAAGTGGTAGGTTTTTTTGGCCAGAAATATCAACTTTAGGGTGATGTACACACATGGTATCCATAAATGTGAGAGTGGCCCCCCCTAGGACCTGTACATGCACTCTGATGAGGTCTGCCCCTGATGAGTTTGGGTCCTCGATGTGGATTAGATTGGTTCATCGCTATGATGATGCTGACTACTCCGCTTTGAATAGTTGACTCATCTGGTGGCTGATGACCCTCAAACTCATCCCAGGCGATGAGTTTTTAGTGGCCCTGGGATTTCAGTGTATAAGCCACGGATTGTACGCGAGTCACACTCAGCCTCCAATGTCACCAAACATATCTATATATAGGGTGCGGCTAAATCGAGAATTTTTATAAGTATACTACAGTACCAAATTAACAATTTCCAGACCCCCTCTGTGGTTTACATAATCTGTCAAAGTTAGGGGTGCAGCTTATATTCAAGTTAGGCTCATACGCAAGGTCATACGGTAGCGATAATGTATGGCCACCACTGGTACTATCAGTCTCTGTTTGTATTGGGATGCTACATCGTTACATCTCCCTGTTACTGCTGCTGTATATGTGAGGGATACATCTGGTCCATGCTGCGTCATCCTGCAGATAAGCCACACAACTTTTTCTGACAGAACTTTCTCTCAGAAGGAGACTTCATATCTGTGTACGCCTCCTTGATAGCGGAGACCCCTACATCAGTGCGGAGGAGATCTGGAGAGGAATATTGTGGATATTTGATATCAAGGGCCTTCTTGTCTATGGTATATGTATGTGGTCTGTCAGACAACTGGTGCAGTACTGTGAGTGATAGCCGAGACCTCTATCTGTCTAGAAATCAGTGCAGCAAGAAAGGGTGACTTTCCAGAAAAGTTTTTGAACATTTGTGATTGATAAATACATAAATATATCCTAATATATACTATTTGAAAGATGATTGTCCTGTGAATCTGTTGATATGAGATCTTTGGAGAAATAGCAAATACAGACAATGTTATGAGAATTCTGCTAAACCAATGTAAACACAACTTTAATATGACAAATTCACCCTTTCCTGTTGTATGGGTCTATTCCTGTGTTGGAATGATGCACCAATGCAGCACCGGCAAGTTACTCACCAGGGCTGCATTGGTGCATCATGCCGACTAATGTCATCTTGCTACATCGATCTGTCCTTAAAGGGCAGCACAGTGCTTTATTGTGCTATACCCATTGTTGTCATGATACATAATTGCAAGCCTGAAGCCATGGCTGCATTATCCTATCCCCTGCTGAGAGACAACACATGATTGAGATTGGAGGATAAGATTTTATTTTGATTGACAAAGATAAAATATATATTATACATAAATAAATACCGTGTTGATTTATGACACACATAAAATACGCACATAATTATAAAAGAGGTATACGACTGGATAATGTTAATGAGATTTACATTATGAGGTTTATAATTGATTATTGTAGGGTGGGTGGGTGGAAAACAGGTGTAGACGGTACCAGGTAAATTGTAGAATAGACTGATTGACGGCGGCGGGCGCCGGATGTTGATGAATGTCGTAATTAGGTATGTATATTTTCCCCAGGTGGGGTATATGTAGGTTGATGTTATAGTCTCACCCCAGGGGGCGACAATGCGCCGTAGGTGAGGCATAGCCCCATCAGGACCACATTATCCTATCCCCTGCTGAGAGACAACACATGATTGAGATTGGAGGATAAGATTTTATTTTGATTGACAAAGATAAAATATATATTATACATAAATAAATACCGTGTTGATTT
>CANHQG010000081.1:46920-120413 GCA_947462335.1 Harmothoe impar
CCGCCCTGCCCTTCCCTTCCCTTCCCTACCCTACCCCTACCCTACCCCTGCCCCTACCCTACCCTACCCTACCCCCACCCTACCCTACCCCTGCCCTGCCCTACCCCTACCCTACCCTACCCTACCCTACCCTGCCATGCCCTGCCCTGCCATGCCCTGCCCTGCCCTGCCATGCCCTACCCCACCCTGCCCTTCCCTTCCCTTCCCTACCCTACCCTACCCTGCCCATCCCTACCCTACTCTACCCTATTCTACCCTACCTTTTCCTACCCTACCCTACCCTACCCTACCCCAACCTTATACAATGCTCTACCCCTACCCTACCCTACCCTACCCTACCCTACCCTACCCTACCCTACCCTACCCTGCCCCACCCTACCCTACCCTACCCTACCCTACCCTACCCTACCCTACCCTACCCTACCCTACCCTACCCTACCCTACCCTACTCTACCCTACCCTACCCTACCCTACCCTACCCTGCCCCACCCTACCCCTACCCTACCCTGCCCTGCCCTGCCCTGCCCAGCTTCCCCCACTACCCTGTCTCCTTCACCTCCCGTCTGCTCCCCCCCCCCCTGGCCTGCTGGTGCCTGTCGTGACGTCACACAGTAACCAGGGAGACAGGTGTCATCTCTGTGTACGTCTGTAGTATTGGAGGAGCCTGCACCAACTCAAGTATTCATACTCTACCACCAGGCACTGATGCCTGCCGTCCAGTACTCTCGTTCCCAAATCTTTCCAAAGGAAGGCTCTGGTAACAGCCAAATGTTGGGATTTTGCTGGGTCTGGGCAACCCCTGCTGGTAGCTTGGAACCAGCGAACAGGAACAGGAACAGGAACCAGAAAGCCTGATGGTAAAACAACCTAAAACTACCATAATACATTCTGGTTCCACTTCCTGTTCCTGTTCGCTGGTTCCAGCCTACCAGCAGGGGTTGCCCAGACCCAGCAAAATCCGAAGTTCAAGGTCATTTGGCTGTTACCAGAGCCTTCCTTCCGAAGGATTTGGGAACGAGAGTAGCCGTCCAGATGCAAGGAGGGAGGGCACTGTAGGATCCTTGGCATTTAAGCAAAGATTTGACTGCTTTAACTCACACTTTAATCATATTTGATTCCAGTAGATGCCATTTAAAGCCACCAGAAATACCATTGTGAACTTCCTGTGCCATTTACATAGCATTTATTTAATATTAAGCCGTTTAAAGGGTGACTTTAAACGATGAAAGGTTTGCTTAAATGTGAACGTTCATGCAGTGAGGACTGAACATTTGGATCAGTGAACAATGTTTTTCAGTGATATTTTGTTGTGTCTCATCGCCTGTCTCAATTATGAACATGGTTTGTTGTTTTTGGATGAGATGTTTTAGGCAATTCTTACACATTTTGAAAATTATTTTCAAATTACTTTTTAGTGTAGATTTCAAGTATTAATCATTTTACTGTAGTTTCGGACATTCAAACCTCGGATATTACTGAAAAGACATCTCAAGTTTTCTGTCCATATTCAAAACATGATACTCATACCATTTATGATAAAGTGACAGATTTAAATTCAAATAGTTTGGATTAAAACATACAGCCGTTGAGTTAATCCTATATATATCTGTTTACCACAGCTGGAATATTAGAAGGTAATTCAAGAGGACATCCTACTATATGAGTTTATATTGGTCATTGAGCCCTTATGTACATAGTTAACCCTTTAAGGACCGCATGTTGGCTCAAGGCTTCATGCCCCAAAGTAACGCTAGGGGACCTAGCGGAAGTAAGGCAATGCGCCTATGCTAGGATGAAACATCTACTTTTGTATTTGTCTCTTTTACCCAATAAAACACTTAAAAAAACCACGGTGGTGCATCATGCCAACCATTCAGTAGTATATCAAGCACATGAGGCCGACATGAGACTTGTTAAGTTGTTATGGCTGCATTTACGCACCACGGTGGGACATCGATAAGTACACTAAAACCATATACGATCATTGAAGGGTTAATTGTCCAGGGGAGGCACCTGGTGGGTAAGACATCCTCTACCCGTGCACGTGATGTGTGTGTGCAGAGGGAGGTGTGTGTGTGTGGTGGTGGTGGCGGCGGGGGGGGGGGTGTAACAGCTTGTGAAGAAGCCCTTATGTACACAGAGTTACTGTCCAGTACACAACCCAATTAACCCTTTAAGGACGTCTTAGTGCATTAACCCTTTAAGGATGGCTTGATTCTTTTAAAGTGGCATTCTCACCGAGCGTTCCCACTCACAATCCTAGTACTGTTCTAGTCTGCTATGTGGTAAATGTGAGTGGTGAGAATGCCCCTTTAATAAAATTCTGCACACCTTTGTTGAACGCTGCCATGATGCCCGTGTGTAGCTAACAATGATGCCCCCCGCCCGCCACGCCAATGCACAACCGTTCTGTCATGTCCAGGAATGGCATGAGGTCCACTCTATGCACATGTAGGAATGGAGAGTAACTCATATTATAAGTGCTGCATTCATGCATATAGTTCTATTGATACACTTCTGAAAGGCGGACATGATGCACCAACACATCACTGGCGAGTTACTCACCAGGATTGCAGCCATGCATCATGACGACAAAGGGGCACGATGCATTTAGGCACCACGCGGCCGTTAACCCTTTAAGGACGGCATAATGCCTTAATGCATCATGCCCTTGGTCGTTATGATGCTGCATTCAAGCATCATGCCGACCTGTTAGGATGGAGATAGTCCCGAAGGGTCGGCATGATGCACCGATGATGCATTGGTGCATCATGCCGACAGATTTATCTTTTTTATCATGTCTTTTAGTGTCATGCCGTCCTTAAAGCGTTAAAGACTTAAGTGGCGTCCCGCAGTTCATGTAGCCGCCCCCAGGTGGCGTCTGGCGGCACAAACTGCCCCCGGCCGCACCTACCTGCCACCAGGTGCCGCCAACACCACCCCTGCCGCCAGGTGCCGCGTCCTCTGACCCCTACCTGACCTCTCGCGACCTCTCGTGACCTCTCGGGCTGACCTCTCGCACCTCGGGGGTCAGAGAGCGGATGGACGTTGGCGGGAAAAGAGCGTCCTCCGGGACAGGTGACTGGATGTGGGGAGGAGGATGGGCTGATCTGGGAGCTTTCTCTTACTGTCAGCTGAGGATAGGACAGGAGAAAGACAGAGGGAGGGAGGGGGGATTACAGGAAAGGTGAATATGCGGACAGATTCAGGGAGTGGAAGGCAGACATGGTTAGTTAGCCAGCTGCATGAAAGCAAACAGGAAGCTATGAAGGAAAGAAGGAAAATGTGGATTGGAGGACTTCACACGGGGACGGGGTATCAGATATGGGAAAAGGGAGGTGAATGGTTGGTGCTAGAATACCAAATGTATGCTTTGTAAATACCTATATAGGCCCTATAGCTTGCAACGGGTGATGGCCCAACTCGTAGCACTTTAGGGACGGCATGACGCCTGAATGCCTTAAGTCCAGTGAGCATCATAAATGGCCAATGCTACTGGAAGCACTCACTGTATCAAGGTATGTTGCAGAAGGACTTTTAGATATGTATCAGCCTGATTCTGTCGACCTGCATGAATGCAGCAAAGGCGCGTTACTCACCATGAGCGCATGAATCCATAATGTTGATAAAAGGGCATAAGCCATTAAAGCGGTATGCTGCCCATACAGGGTTAACCTGTACCCCTGGGAGTTCAGGGGCTTTGAGGCTGAGACCGGGTGACAGGCAGGGCATGTATTTATGCAGCAGGGCGTCCAGCCTGGACTTACTGGTACCGTCCTGCTCCTATACTGCATGGGGAAGTGAAGGGACTGTCATTTGTAACCTTAGGGGGGGGGGGGTCAGTCAATTAAGTTAATTGTATCTGTTCAATTTTATGTTATCTTTTATTTTATTTTATCCTATTCTTACTTTTTTTTAAATGATTATTATTACTACTATTTTATTTATTATATTTATTATTATTATTTAACCTTTTTTTTTTGGGGGGGGGGGATTTGAACCCCATAAAGGGGTGACCAAAAACATGTTACCCCTTTATTCTAATTTTTTTTTAAAGTGGTCAACTTGGGGATCTGAATTTTTTTTTAAATGTCCACTCCCTCATGCATAGAAACACATGCAGCAGCACGATAAACAATATGCCATAAAGATATGCCCTAAAGCACAGAGAAAATATGCAGAATAGGACTAAATGCTTCAGGATAACAAATGATCAAGTGAGCTTAGTAGACCAAAAAAGGAAATCAATTGCAAAAATAATTCATGCTCAAAGAGTATGTGTGCTTGGGTTTTGGGAATATGTGATAAGTTGGTCAGAGTTCTTCTTGTGCTGTTTCCATTTCCATATAGCAGATAGTAGGGCCTTCAGTCGATACTTTCTGTTCTCCTGTATCTGTAGACCTACAGTGATGGTGCACCAAGTTTGGTATTGGGGTGACATTGCTTTAAGGGCCGACTATTGTTTATTTATCCCATTCCCTCTATCTTCATGATGCATGAATGCAGCCTTGGCAAGTAACTAGATTCGCCAGGGCTGCATTTATGCATCATACCGACCTTGCGGTGATCTTACGACACGTCGGGTTTATATGATGCTCATTTTACTTGCCAAGGCTATTTATGCATCATGACGATACAGTGCAGAAGGGGTTAAAGCACTACGTGGCCCTGAAAGCATTGCTTGGATGTAAATGTCGCCGATTATGGTCAAGGAGAGCTGTTGGGAAAAGTTGAGGAGTTGGGTCAGAAGAAAAACACCACTAGTATCGGGAATACCAACAACTATTGGGATGTTCCGCATAATACCCGAGCCGCTTCCCTTGTCCCTTCACTCCCCCACACTGCAGCACTGCCCCAACCTGAAACCCTGATGTACATATAAGGCCTCTTAAAACTGTAAAATGGTTTCTCATCACCACGCGCATCATAAAAGTCTTAAAAGAAGAAGAAGAAGAAGAAGAAGAAGAAGAAGAAGAAGATTAGACTTTGGGAATGGAGTGTTAATAAAGGGGGCTTTGGACTCTTTGATGGGTGTACCATCGAAGTTTGCTTACTTCTTGAGGCAAAATATGTCTGCCTTTCCATCTGAAAC
Source organism: Harmothoe impar (assembly GCA_947462335.1). NCBI lineage: Eukaryota > Metazoa > Annelida > Polychaeta > Phyllodocida > Polynoidae > Harmothoe > Harmothoe impar. Next base: position 52,013 of record CANHQG010000081.1, read on the forward strand.
CTTAAAAAGTAATAAACTCTGGAGTCCCCATACATAGCGTAGTTCACGCATCATGAGGACAACGCGCGTGGCACATTGAATCACCATTCTGATCCCGGGCCTAGACAAGGATCCAATTTGCAGCAGGACATTGATCCTACAGCACTATCACTCTGAGTCCTATTCATCCCAAGTAGCCCCCCTACACCCTCACCCACCCTCTCTTAACATAGGGACTGGAGTTACATATATATAGTCAGAGCTGCACGCCAAAGTGAAGAGCCATGCTTGGGCCGTATTGCACGCTGGCCATAGGCCTAATGCAATACGGCCCAAGCATTGCGAGTGAAGTAACCAGTGAAGAAGTCACGCATATTTATTTAATGTTGTTTCACTCTAAAATAGATATGTAGTCCATTCCCGCTCACTTCCTCGATGTTTGTTTACTTCCACGGTGTTTGTTTACTGCTCTCGGCCGCCATTTTGAATTTCCCGAGGGTCACGTGACCCTCAGGAGCATGCAATAGTGAAATATACCCGAGGGTTATTCAACGCTTCACTCACATACGGGGCTCCCATTGCTTTAACCTTGAGAGTAGTATTGCCCCACACCACCCCCTCTCCCTGCTTGTATGTCTGTCTTTACCTACTGTAATGGCCCGTTTAAGCGCCGGGGTCTCGTTTAAGCGCAGGTCTCGTTTAAGCGCAGGTCTAGGACCCCTCTGACAGCCAAAATCTCTCTTCAAATGGACTCATATAAGCGCAGGTCCCTGTATAAGCGCAGGGGGTAACAGGGACTTGAAATTTATAAACGCAGGGGCGCTTAAAGGGGCCACTACGGTATCTCTGTCTATCTGTCTCTGCGCACTGCAAGAATGTTTGCATTTAAATAAATTGAATATGGAACACTTCAAGCATATTGAATCTGAGAGAATGGCTCTCTGCCTCTCTGCCTCTCTGCCTCTCTGCCTCTCTGCCTCTCTGCCTCTCTGCCAGTCCGGCCCCCCCTACACATTTTCTACACATATATATGCAGCACACGTATCGCGGCGGTTTCATCCCGCCCCATCTAGGCCGTTCTACAGAGACACCATCTTACAGAAGTTTCTATATGGCTGTGTCTCACCAGATGGGGCCAATGTGAACGTCTTTTACTGGGTGCCATCTTTGACCTCCTGACAGAAAACGGTTTATTTTGAGCAGGTAAAGATATGACTGGAGATGTAACCACTGCCATTATTCTTTAACCTTTTTTTACGGTGGTCGGTCAAGGATGGCACCTGGTCAAAGATGGCACCAAGTCAAAGATGGCACCCAGTCAAAGACTATTACACTGGCCCGATCTGGTGAGACACAGCCAACTTCTCATACACTGCACGGGATTGATTCCCCATCCCAATTGCCCAATGCATATAAAGACCATCACATATTCCCTTCTGTAAAAACTTACCAAGATGGCTCTTACTCTAACAGCCAATGGTCTACCCCTATCCCCAACTGCCTGCTCTCCCATCTCCACTGCATGAGATAACCCTTTAAGGACTGCATATACTGAATATGTTATGTCTCGATATATGAATGCCACCATGGCTAGACTACTGCATGGCCGCGTTTTAAGCCACCTTATATCAAGTCAATAGGATGCTTCAATTAAACCATGGCTAGTTACGCAGTTACAGTGTAAAAAGTTGATTGCCATTTTTGTAGGTGTACAGTAGATTCTTCTTATTGTAGGTAGAATTTAATGTAAATCTACAGTAGGTTCCACTGTAAATCCATTCTACAGTAGATTCTACTTCACCAACTATTTACAGTGTATGTATTATGGTGGTATAAATGCATAAAGCAGTAGGGACCATGCTGCCTTCAAATGGCTAAATGAACCTCTCCACTCTGTGCCCCCCCCCTTTGGCCCTCCCCCCCCCCCCTGTGCCCCCCTCCTTTGGCTCCCCCCCCCCTGTGCCCCCGCCCCACAATAAACCATCCTCCATGTCGTCCTCCACTTCGGTAAAGGCCACAGAACAAGCCATTGGTCATGAGGCAGAATCAAAGCGAAGCCTAACAATAACCTACACAGAAAGAAGAAACAGTGTCAACAGGGAGTCCAGGTTGCCTCCAGAGTGACTCCCCTCTTTAGAGGAGCCTCCAGGGGACTCTCTGCATGACGTAAGGGAGTCACGTAGGGGAATCTCATAGTTCCCTGAGTCACCAGAAGCAGGGCTCCCCTTAAGAGGGGAGTCAGTCTAGAGGCAACCTGGACTGGCTGTTTTTTTTCTCTGTGTAGGCTGGCTTGTGTAATGGCTATGATATATCTGTTACAAGTTATTCAGATGTTGACATTTTCTGACATGCCAGGAATATAGATTCTGTGTGATGGATATCTCCATGCAGTCAAAGAACATCATAAAAAAAGCAAAAAAAAAACAAAAAAAAACAAAGATTCACTATTTATCCACATGCCAGACTTAAACTTAATCTGATCTAACACGTTTTAGATTGGTAGTAGCTCCAATATGGTGCTGTTACTCTCTAGCCCACTGTATTATGTATCCCAGCTCTCCTCCTCTCCCTGACCGCCCACCCTCTGTGGATGGTCTGAGGGGTGATCTATACGGTCATAAGTTAGTGGTCGTTTGTTTGCTGGAGAGCCCCTCGCTTCCCCCGACGACAACTTGATAGCCACTGTCGTCAATATTTGTCGTTATTTCCCGGGCCGGGGGATTACTGCCTGCAATTTGTAGCTCATCGGGCCGAGGCTTTTTGATGTAGGCGGGAATGGTAATAGTTATGGTGGACAGTGACTGAGGGGACCCAGGGTTGGGTGGGGTGGGGGGGGGTGATAGGGGCAGGATGTATGCCTTTATTTCTTGGTCGATACAGCAGTGCTATTGATTTAACCAAAGAACACCGTATCTCACCCTGTTAAATAACTCTATCGACCCGGAAACCACCGTACATATAGGCTCTTGTTCACTATTTTTTTTGCGTAGGATGACTCTAATATAGTGTAGCTCATTGTAGATGAATTGTAATATATTAATGCCATCACTGTAAAAAATGTGTGTTGCAGGAACATGCAAATAGGTGTGTTACAAGTGACTGTACAAAGGCATGTAAATGTAACACAATTTTCTTAGAGTGCTGTTTGATTGCTCTGTCCACAAATAAGCCCAGTCAGCAAAACCAGCCCCATTAAAAGATTTTCGTAAATAAGCGCCGGTCCTATTTAAGCACTAGGCCTACCGGTTAAACATGCACATATGCCTATTACACCAAAAAATACGTACCTGCAATTATTCATAGAGTTCATATGGAATTACACATGCATTTGGACACAGTTACTTGAAAACACTACTGCATGAGCAGTTCAAAGAGCTCATTTTGCGTCATGCCGTGTAAACTTTGACAGATATTTCTATTACTCTTCATGCGTAGCTGTGCTTGTACACTTGGTGCATAGAGCCACAGCTTAGGTCCCCTAATGTACATGCTGGTTCCCATCCATATACAACCCCCCCCTACACACCCCCAGAGGGGACTGACCTCCCCTGGCGGGGTGGTGGGAAATCACAGTGACAGTGTACGGTCATTGATCCCCAACAACCCCATCACCCACCCCGTATACGGGACTAGCACATCCTGGTACTTCAGGTAGTCGGGGGCTAAACCCCATCTCCTTATCAGGATAATCTCCTCTCCTCACACCTTGAACAAAGGGACTGATAAGAAATTATCCCATGATGCACTGCTCTGGAGTCGGGGGCCTAACCACAATGCATTGCTCTGAGCCAAGATGGCCGCCCCCATAGCCTAATGCGCTAGTCCCGTATAGTACCCCTGTCAGGGCAGCGCAATGATTTAACCCTTTAACAGGACGGCATAATGCCTTAATGCATCATATCCTTGGTCGTCATGATGCATGAATGCAGGTATGGCGAGTAACTCACCAGCGCTGCATTTATGCATCATGCTGACCCTATGGGGACCCTATGCAATGCATCTTGGGTGCATCATGCCGGTCATTTGGGAGAGTATCAACCCCATATAGTGGACATGATGCAGTGCTGGGGAGGGCTGCATTCATGCATCATGATGACACAGCGAGTAGCCTGTTAATGCAGTGTGCGGTCCATAAAAGGTCAAACTCTGTCGTCACCCTGGACCAGACCTGGAGACAGTCTGAACCCAGGCAAATCTGTACAAATGTAGGGAAGGATTCAGATATATAGTGGTACAAATCATTAAAGACAGAAAGAATGGGTGAAACCAAGCTTCTATTATTTTACACACTAATTACAACCCTGTATACATACTATGCTAACCATATGCATCTTTGGGCAGCATAGTGGTTTGAATGTTTTGTTCCTCAATAAAACAAACTATCATGGCCTTGATATTCTGCCCCAACAAGTGGTGACAGCCCCCCCCCCCCAGCTCCCCCTCCCCATACAGTGTCCCCCACACCAGGCCGCTCTCCCACCCCGCAGTCCCTACAGCCTCAGCCCCTGTCCCACCCTATGAATGTCATTTACATGTTGTGTTTCTCTCCCCTCCTCCATTACTAGTTCATTTACACTGTTGTCAAAATGAAATTTTTCTTTTCTTTTCTTTTTTATTCTTTGAGCCTTACTTGAATAGACAAGTTGCAATGAGAAACACCAAAACAAATGTACATTTTGTAGATATAATAATTCTATATAGACTATTCTTTTTCTGGTCATTGTATTTAGAAAGTACAGACTGTCTGTAAATCCTACCGGCCGCCTGACGTCACGTCTGGGTGGTCGCTGGTTCCGGTGGGACAGGGCCACCCTGCTGTGTGAGGTGACTGCTGTATGCAGCCCGGGTCCCAGCAGACCCGACCCACACGTGACTGAAGTTAACAGCAAGTATCCATGGTAACTAGGGACAGGCGCCATGTAGCCCTGGTAACTAGGGACAAGTGTCATGTAGCCATGGTACCTAGGGAGTGGTGTCCTGTAGCCATGGTAACTAGGGACAGGCGCCATGTAGCCCTGGTAACTAGGGACAAGTGTCATGTAGCCATGGTACCTAGGGAGTGGTGTCCTGTAGCCATGGTAACTAGGGACAAGTGTCATGTAGCCATGGTACCTAGGGAGTGGTGTCCTGTAGCCATGGTAACTAGGGACAGGCGCCATGTAGCCCTGGTAACTAGGGACAAGTGTCATGTAGCTATGGTAGTCATGGTAACTAGGGACAAGTGTCATGTAGCCCTGGTAACTAGGGACAAGTGTCATGTAGCCATGGTAACTAGGGACAAGTGTCATGTAGCCATGGTAACTAGGAACAAGCATTATGTAGCCATGGTAACTAGGGAGTAGTATCCTGTAGTCATGGTAACTAGGGAGAAGTGTCCTATAGTCATGGTAACTAGGGAGTAGTGTCCCGTAGTCATGGTAACTAGGGAGTAGTATCCTGTAGTCTTGGTAACTAGGGAGGGGTGTCATGTAGCCATGGTAACTAGGGAGTAGTGTCATGTAGCCACGGTAACTAGCGAGTAGTGTCCTGTAGCCATGGTAACTAGGGAGTAGTGTCCTGTAGTCATGGTTATTAGGGAGTAGTATCCTGTAGTCATGGTAACTAGGGAGTAGTGTCATGTAGTCATGGTAACTAGGGAGTAGTATCCTGTAGTCCTGGTAACTAGGGAGTAGTGTCATGTAGTCATGGTAACTAGGGAGTAGTGTCATGTAGTCATGGTAACTAGGGAGTAGTGTCATGTAGTCATGGTAACTAGGGAGTAGTATCCTGTAGTCATGGTAACTAGGGAGTAGTGTCCTGTTGTCCTGGGAGCTAGGGAGTAGTGTCCTGTAGTCCTGGTAACTAGGGAGTAGTGTCCTGTAGTCCTGGTAACTAGGGAGTAGTGTCCTGTAGTCATGGTAACTAGGGAGTGGTGTCCTGTAGTCATGGTAACTAGGGAGTAGTGTCCTGTAGTCATGGTAACAAGGGAATAGTGTCCTGTAGTCATGGTAACTAGGGAGTAGTATCCTGTAGTCCTGGTAGATAGTGAGTAGTATCCTGTAGTCCTGGTAACTAGGGAGTAGTATCCTGTAGTCCTGGTAACTAGGGAGTAGTGTCCTGTTGTCATGGTAACTAGGGGGTAGTATCCTGTAGTCCTGGTAACTAGGGAGTAGTATCCTGTAGTTATGGTAACTAGGGAGTAGTATCCTGTAGTCATGGTAACTAGGGAGTAGTGTCATGTAGTCATGGTAACTAGGGAGTAGTGTCCTGTAGTCATGGTAACTAGGGAGTAGTATCCTGTAGTCATGGTGACTAGGGAGTAGTGTCATGTAGTCATGGTAACTAGGGAGTAGTGTCCTGTAGTCATGGTAACTAGGGAGTAGTGTCCTGTAGCCATTGCAACATGGGAGTAGCTTTTTTGGTGCCCAAATGCCCACTTTAGTAAACCAATCGTTTATGATTCTCTTGTCTCGTACGACTTTGTGTGATTGTCTTCAATTTGCTGAAAAGCACCAAAACACAATGTATAAAGGATCATTCTCTAATAAAGCTCATAGTTTGAGGGTCATTACTCAGCTGTTGCCTGAATAGTGATTATAATGCAGGGTGAGGCCTCTATCACGGTACCTGCCACTGACGGGGGGGGGGGGGGGGTGTAATGTCCACGTGTGTCCACACCCTGTGTGGCCAGCAGACGACATCTTTTCCCGCCATTTCCAGCCTCATTTCCCACAATGCCCTGTAATCACCGTCGGCCATTACTCTACCAGTTCACCCACCAGGTGGTGCTGTGGACGTGTAAGGCCCGGACCACACCACTGCCATCCTGCTGGAAGCACTGCATGCATGTCTGTATTTAAGCATATCAAGGGTGCTTCAACTCATATTTTAAACACCTTTAATTCCAGTAAAGGCTTAAAGGCACTTAAATGCCATTATGACCTTTCCGTGTACAGCACTTGAAGCCACGTGAAGGGCTTAAAGTTGGTGAATTCACGAAGTGTCGTTCCCTCCGGACATGCCCCCAGGTCAATGCACCTGTCTCACGCTGCCCCGCAGTGACCACTGTGTTGACAACTGGTCACATGGAGCATGATGATAGCTGTCAATAAAGAGATTCATTTCTATACTTTTGACAGTATGAACTGTCAAAACCGTTTATGATGAAATAATAATATTTTCCTTGTCCAAAAGCTCCCTATCTGTGAGTTACATTTCGGGGTGGAGGGTGATGGTTTAGTTACATGTCAGTGTGTAGGACCCTCACCTACACCCTACACTGTAGTGGCATGAGGTGGCCGCCGCCCTCTGCCATTCTCATGCCGAGCACGTCAATATTTGGTCTGGCCATTCCTCAGGGCCTCCCCCCCCTCCACTCACTGCCCCCCCCCCCCCTTCTCCCTGCTCAAGCCAACCCCCCACCCCTCCCTGTGCCCCTGGCTTTAGTTGGTAATACCAGGCGGCTTGTGTCCCTACCATTCAGCCCTACTCCATCAGGCCCATTGCTGCCCGCACCTCGGGGCCTCGGGGACTGTGTGTGTGTGTGGGGGGGGGGGAGGATTCCCAAAAAGCCTCAGTGTGTCTGACTGCAGGAATTTGCTACTCAGATTCAAATAATGAACGTGGAGGGGGCTTAATCGGTCACTGCCCTCCTCCCCCCTTCAGACCAACCCCCCCCCCCCCCCACCTACCCAACCCATCCCAGACTCCCCCCCCCCCCACGTGTGTGTTTCCTACCAAGGCCCTGAATTACACCTACCAAAGTGTGATTACTTTTTACTCCCCTCCATCCCACGGCCGCCCACCCCTCACCGTGGGAGTTGGCTGCACCCACCTGACTGCTGAAACATTCATCTGGCCTATATTAGGGGCAGCTCCATCACTAGGCAGGCTGACACGGGCAGGAGGAGGCAGAGGGAGCCCTCTAATGGTAGCGTGGTGTTATAATTGGTTGTGTTTTGGTCATCATGATGCATGAATGCAGCCCTGGCGAGTAACTTGCCAGTGCTGCATTCATGCATCATGCCGGCCCTATGAGAGTGTGGCAACCCTGTAGGGTCGCCATGATGCTTGAATGCAGCACTGGCGAGTTACTCTGGCTACATTCTTTCATCATGACGACAAAGGGCATGTCGCATTAAAGCACTATGCAGCCTTTAACGGGTTAAAACAGGAAGACTGGGTATCGCTATAAAAGCTGCCGGTGCCTTTTTAGGGCGGGCGGGGGCTCATCGCTGTGATCTGGGATCACAGGAGGCAATAAAATTTCAATCAGATGTTTAATGAGGCAACGCAGTGAGCTGCTCCGTGAGCTGCTCCGTGTGTTGCTATGTATGGTCTTGTGTGTGCTTCTTTGTGAGCTGCCCTATGAGCTGCTGTGTGTGCTGCTGTGTGTGTTGCTGTGTGAGCTGCTGTGTGTGCTGCTGTGTGTGCTGCTGTGTGAGCTGCTGTGTGTGCTGCTGTATGTGCTGCTGTGTGAGTTGCTGTGTGAGCTGTGTGTGCTGCTGTGTGTGCTGCTGTGTGTGCTGCTGTGTGTGCTGTGTGCGAGCTGCTGTGTGTGCTGCTGTGTGAGCTGCTGTGTGTGCTGCTGTGTGAGCTGCTGTGTGTGCTGCTGTGTGAGCTGCTCCGTGAACTGCTCCATGTGTTGCTTTGTGTGAGATGCTATGTGTGCTGCTGTATGTTTTGATGTGTGCTGCTGTATGTGGTGCTCTGTGAGCTGCTGTATGAGCTGCTGTGTGACCTGCTGTGTGAGCTGCTGTGTGTGCTGATGTGTGTGCTGCTGTGTGTGCTGCTGTGTGTGCTGCTGTGTGAGCTTCTGTGTGAGCTGCTGTGTGGGCTGCTGTGTGAGCTGCTGTGTGGGCTGCTCTGTGGGCTGCTATGTGTGCTGCTGTATGTGTTGCTGTGTGTCTGCTGTGTGACCTGCTGTGTGAGCTGCTGTGTGTGCTGCTGTGTGAGCTGCTGTGTGGGCTGCTCTGTGGGCTGCTATGTGTGCTGCTGTATGTGTTGCTGTGTGTCTGCTGTGTGACCTGCTGTGTGAGCTGCTGTGTGTGCTGCTGTGTGTGCTGCTGTGTGTGCTGCTGTGTGAGCTTCTGTGTGAGCTGCTGTGTGGGCTGCTGTGTGAGCTGCTGTGTGGGCTGCTCTGTGGGCTGCTATGTGTGCTGCTGTATGTGTTGCTGTGTGTCTGCTGTGTGACCTGCTGTGTGAGCTGCTGTGTGTGCTGCTGTGTGAGCTGCTGTGTGAGCTGCTGTGTGTGCTGCTGTGTGCTGCTGTATGTGTTGCTGTGTGTGCTGCTGTCCGTGGTGCTGTGTGCGCTGCTGTGTGCGCTGCTGTGTGCGCTGCTGTGTGCGCTGCTGTGTGCGCTGCTGTGTGCGCTGCTGTGTGAGCTGCTGTGTGAGCTACTGTGTGAGCTACTGTGTGTGCTGCTGTGTGTGGTGCTGTGTGTGCTGCTGTGTGTGCTGCTGTGTGAGCTGCTGTGTGAGTTACTGTGTGAGCTGCTGTGTGTGCTGCTGTGTGAGCTGCTCTATGAGCTGCTGTGTGAGCTGCTGTGTGTGCTGCTGTGTGTGCTGCTGTATGTTTTGATGTGTGCTGCTGTATGTGTTGCTGTGTGTGCTGCTGTGTGTGCTGCTGTGTGACCTGCTGTGTGTGCTGTTGTGTGAGCTGCTGTGTGTGCTGCTGTGTGAGCTGCCCTATGAGCTGCTGTGTGAGCTGCTGTGTGTGCTGCTGTGTGTGCTGCTGTGTTAGCTGCTGTGTGAACTGCTGTGTGTGGTGCTGTGTGAGCTGCTGTGTGTGCTGCTGTGTGTGCTGCTGTGTGTGGTGCTGTGTGAACTGCTGTGTGAGTTGCTGTGTGTGCTGCTGTGTGAGCTGCTGTGTGTGCTGCTGTATGTGTTGCTGTGTGTGCTGCTGTATGTGTTGCTGTGTGTGCTGCTGTGTGAGCTGCTGTGTGTGCTGCTGTGTGTGCTGCTGTGTGTGCTGCTGTGTGCTGCTGTGTGTACTGCTGTGTGTGCTGCTGTGTGAGCTGCTGTGTGAGCTGTTGCTGCTTGCCGCGACATTAGCTGCTTGTGGCCTCTCACAACCCTTAAATTCAAGTGTCTGATTTATGGTGAAACCCCTAATCTATTAAATAGAGGTGTAGTTTAAAACAGTTGTCAATGGAAGAGGACAAGCTCTCGGGCTTTTTGAAAATCTGGATAATGTTAAAACATATTTGCATGGATGCATCTCAATGATCGCTGAGATGCTATATATGGTTCTGAAGAGAGAAAGACAGAGACAGAGAGAGAGACAGAGAGAGACAGACAGGGACAGAGACAGAGAGACAGAGAGATAGCAGTCACAGAAGACTAACCACATTGCATAGATTGCTTTATGAAGTGTATTCCCGATAGCCTCACGGTCACCCTGCTCCAACACCTACCATGATGAATGAACACACGTAACACTTAGAGATTCCTGTAGAACCCTCCAGGAACTGTCTCCGACCTCAGTCCATACCTGTAGACCGATGCTGCAAGAAAGGGTGTTTTTTCAAAGAAGTTGTTTCTAAAGTTTCTAAAACGTTACTGACAAATACATAAATATTATCTCAAAATCCTGCATTCTAATATACACCTATTTAAAGGTAAATATCCTATGAATCTGCTAATGTTCACAAACGTGGTTATTATACAGATAATTTTATGAGGTTTCCACTGAAGTCAACATAAACACAACGTTGTTGTCATGATGCTTAAACGCAGCCTTGGTGAGTAGCTTGCCAGGGCTGCATTCAACCATCACGCCAACCCTGCGGGCTTCAGACGCTCAAGATTGAATGGTGAGTTACTTGGCGGGTCTGCATTCCTGCACCATGACGACCAAAGACATAAAAGCGGTATGCGGCCCTTACAGGGTTACTGCAGGGTCTCCTAGTGATGGCTCTGACCCTGGTAGAGGTTCCTGGTTACAGCTTGTATCTGCTTTACTCAACAATCACTCACTGCAGTCTCACACACCTCCACACCCTATAGAGCTGTACATGGTCACCCTGTGCAGGCAGCCATCTTGTCCCCCTATAAAGCTATGTATACATGGTCACCCTGTGCAGGCAGCCATCCTGTCCCCCTATAAAGCTGACACTGGGCACCCTGTGTAGGCAGCCATCTTGTCCCCCTATAGAGCTGTACCTGATCAACCAATATAGTCAGACATCTTGTCCCCTATAGAGTTATACATGGTTACCCTGTGGAGGCAGCCACCTTGTCCCCCTATAGAGATATGCATGGTTACCAAGTGCAGGCAGCCATCTTGTCCCCCTATAGAGTTGTACTGGGCCATCTTGTGTAGGCAGCCATCTTGTCCCCTATAGCACTGTAACAGGTCACCCTGTGTAGGCAGCCATCTTGTCCCCTATAGCACTGTAACAGGTCACCCTGTGCAGGCAGCCATCTTGTCCCCTATAGAGTTGTACCCTGTCACCCTGTGCAGGCAGCCATCTTGTCCCCCTATAGAGCAATACATGGTCACTCTGTGTAGGCAGCCAGCTTGTTCCCCAATATATTTATTCCTGGTAACCCTGTGCAGGCAGCCATTTTGTCCCCCTATAGAGTTGTTCCAGGTCACCCTGTGCAGGCAGCCATCTTGTCCCCCTATAGAGCAATACATGGCCATCCTGTGAAGGCAGCCACCTTGTCCCCCTATAGAGCTATACATGGTCACCCTGTGCAGGCAGCCATCTTGTCCCCCTATAGAGCTATACATAGTCACCCTGTGCAGGCAGCCATCTTGTCCCCCTATAGAGCTATACATGGTCACCCTGTGCAGGCAGCCATCTTGTCCCCCTATAGAGCTGACACTGGTCACCCTGTGTAGGCAGTCATCTTGTCCCCCTATAGAGCTATACCTGGGCAACCTCTGTAGGCAGCCATCTTGTCACCCTATAAAGATCTAGGTTCTCACGCTGTATGGATAGCCATCTTGTCCCTATAAGGACTGCAAGGGTGAAAAGATGTACCTAATCAAACTCTAAGGTAGTCCCATGGTAGAACACTATTTACTATAGACTCCTTGGGTCTATAGTAAGAAAGGGTGACTTTATCAAAATAAAGTTGTTTTTACATTAGTTTCAGCAAAATGCACGCAACAATGTCTATAAGGTCTATATTCACAAACAGCTCATCTCACAAGATTCACAGGACAATCATCTTTTAAATAGTATACATTAAAATGCAGGATTTTGCAGTTATATTCCTGGATTTCTTGGCCATGCTCCAGAAATGTTCAAAAACTTTATCAACAACTTTTCTGCAAAGTCACCCTTTCTTGCGGCATTGGTCTATCGTGTAGATCAGGGTATATTGATTCTGAAGTCCCCTGTATCTATAACCACATCCTGAGGGTACCATTCCTCACAGCCACAACTCTCCTGTAGCACGGACACGTTCTGGTCTATAGTGTAACAGCCCTCATAGATCTAGATGAAGGAGGCAACTTCTGTGAGTTGTCTCAGAGAATATGGGACCGACCGTAAAGCCTCGCGTAGAAGCCGCGGCTTGTACGGAGTCACACTATAAGTTTTCATGTTACCAAACATGTCTATATACGGTTCGGCTAATACAAGAACTTTTATAAGTATACTAGCATAAAACCTCGTGTATAACCGCGGCTAGTACGCCAGTCAGACTTTTTTATGATGCAAAACATGCCCATACAGGGGGTGGCTTATAAAAGAATTTTTATAAGTATACTACATCACCAAATTAACAAAATCCAGACCCCCTCTGCGGCTTATATAATCAGTCAAAGTTAGGGGTGTGGCTTATATGCGAGTTAAGCTTATACACAAGGTTTTACGGTAGCGATAATGTATGGCCACCACTGGTTCTATCAGTGTATGTTTGTATTGGGATGCTACATCGTTACATCTCGGTGTTACTGCTGCTTTATATGTGAGGGATATATCTGGTCCATGCTGCGTCATCCTGCAGATAAGCCACAGAAGTTTTCTGACAGAACTTTCTCTCAGAAGTAGACTTTATATCTGTATATATGCCTCCTTGATAGCGGAGGACCCTACATCAGTGCGGAGGAGATCTGGAGAGGAATATTGTGGATATTTGATAACAAGGGCCTTCTTGTCTATGGTATATGTATGTGGTCTGTCAGACAACTGGTGCAGTACTAGTAAGTGATAGCAGAGACCTCTATCTGTCTACACTGAAATCCCAGGGTGGCAAAAAACTCATCGCCTGTGAGGAGTTTGAGGGTCATCAGCCACCAGATGAGTCAACTATTCAAAGCGGAGTAGTCAGCATCATCATAGCGATGAACCAATCTAATCCACATCGAGGACCCAAACTCATCAGGGGCAGACCTCATCAGAGTACATGTGCAGGTCCTGGGGGGCCACTCTCATATTTATGCATACCATGTGCGTACATCACCCTAAAGATGATATTTCTGGCCAAAAAAAGTTACCACTTTTTCCCCAAAGTGGCCCATAATTAACCCCTATTGGGGCCTAGTCGGACCCGCCAATGTGACCCAAAAAGGACCTCCTTCCTGCTACTCTGTGTGTCATGGTTACTATAGAACATATAGAGAGTGCCCCCCCCTTGGGTACAGGTGTACTAGACCAGGGTCCCAGTTCACCAGGCCTACAACCACTCCACACTACACACAGACCCACAAACAGCAGTGGTAAGTACATGTCCAATATCTGTTTAAATACTCCTACCCCACCCATGGTTTATGGGCATCTCTCTGACATATTGGGGCTAAAGAAATCTGATGGGGCTAGGAATACATATATGTACATGTGTACACCTGTTTTAGTAAGATAGACCTAAAGCCAAGTGCTATTATAGAAGGTATGTGTAATTAGCCCCCTCCCCTGACTGTAGTACTGTGTAGCCTGTGGTGGTGGGTAGTGTGTGACCACAGGAGGCACACTGTGATATGCTTGCAGACAGGCAGAGACACAGGAGGATAGGTAAGGATTCAGGGGTTCAGGGAGGGAGAAGAAGAGGCAGGGAGACCAGAGACACAGGCAAGTATATGAAGGGATGCATCAGATAAGCACCATGAAAGTAGGAAGTAGCAGGTGGTGTGAGGGTGGTAGGTAGGCATGAGTATAGTGGAGTGAGGGTGGGTTCTGTATAGTTCACAGTCCTCCCAGGTATCCTACTACATTGTACCTATCCTGTGTGTGTGTGTCCCTTTGTCTTTCTCTGCCACTCTGTGTCTGTCAGTATATATACCTCTAAGGGAGTAAGAGAGAGAGAGAGAGAGAGAGAGGGAGTGAAGGAAGGAAGGAAGGAAGGAAGGGAGGAAGGAAGGGAGGAAGGAAGGAAGAAAGGAAGGAAGGAAGGAAAGAAGGAGGAAAGGAGTGAGTGAGGGAATCAAGGAAGGAAGGAGGGAGAGAGGATGGGGAGGGAGGGAGGGAGGGAGGGAGAGAGAGGGAGGGAGGGAGGGAGGGAGAAGGAAGGAAGAAGGGAGGGAGGGAAGGAGGGCATGAGGGAGGGAAGGAGGGTGGGAAGGAATGAAGGATGGAAGTAAGGAGGGAAGGAAGGAAGGAAGGAAGAAGGGAGGCAGAGAGGGAGGAAGGAAGGAGGGAGGGAGGCAGAGAGGGAGGGAGGGAAAGAAGGAATAAAGGAGGGAGGGAAGAAAGGAGCGAATGAGGTAGGGAAGGGGGTGGGGGGATAGGGAGGGAGGGAGGCAGGCAGGAAGGAAGAGAGAGAGAGGGAGGGAAGGAGGGAGGGAGGGAGAGAGGGCATGAGGGAGGGAGGGAAGGAAGGAAGGAAGGAAGAAGGAAAGGAGGGAGGGAGGGAGGGAAGGAAGAGAGGGAGGGAGGGAATTAATATTATGGCATCATATAATAATAATTGAAAACTATACAACTGCATACTGGCTAGGAGGGGGGGAGGGAGGGAGCTAGGGAGGGAGGGAGAGAGAGAGAGAGAGAGAGGGAGAGAGAGAGGGAGGGAGGGAGGGAGGGAGGGAGGGAAGGACGTAAGGAAGGGAGGGAGGAAGGAGGAAAGAAGGGAGGGAGGGAGGGAAGGAGGAATGAGGGAGGGAGGAAGGAAGGAAGGAAGTAAGGAAGGAAGGAAGGAAGGAAGGAAGGAGGGAATGACCTTGGGAGACAGGGAGGAAGGGTGGGGGGAGGGCGGGAGTGAGGGAGTAAGCGAGGGAAGGAAGGAAGGAGGAGAGAGAGAGGGAGGGAAGGAGGGAGGGAGGGAGGGAGGGCATGAGGGAGGGAGGGAAGGAAGGAAGGAAGGAAGAAGGAAAGGAGGGAGGGAGGGAGCGAGCGAGCGAGGGAGCGAGGAGGGAAGGAAGAGAGGGAGGGAGGGAATTAATATTATGGCATCATATAATAATAATTGAAAACTATACAACTGCATACTGGCTAGGAGGGAGGGAGGAGCTAGGGAGGGAGGGAGAGAGAGAGAGAGAGAGAGAGAGAGAGGGAGGCAGGGAGGGAGGGAAGGACGTAAGGAAGGGAGGGAGGGAGGGAGGGAAGGACGTAAGGAAGGGAGGGAGGGAGGGAGGGAAGGACGTAAGGAAGGGAGGGAGGAAGGAGGAAAGAAGGGAGGGAGGGAGGGAAGGAGGAATGAGGGAGGGAGGAAGGAAGGAAGGAAGGAAGGAAGGAAGGAAGGAAGGAAGGAAGGAGGGAATGACCTTGGGAGACTGGGAGGGAGGAAGGGTGGGGGGAGGGCGGGAGTGAGGGAGTAAGCGAGGGAAGGAAGGAAGGAGGAAGGGAGGGAGGGAGGGAGAAAGGAAATTAATCATTAGCTAATTAAGCTTTACAATACAAGTACCATACTTTGGTAATGCAGTAAGTATATTTCAACTGATTTATTGTCTCACCTGTTAATATGCGTACATACTATTGATATGCAGCTTTTACACTTGTCACAGGAGAGACTCAGTCATCAGCCTTGCCGCCAGCTGCCAGGACCCTTCCCCAGCTGCCAGGACCCGACCCCTAGCTGCCAGGACAGGCCCAAGCCACCAGGGGCCTAAAGTGATGTATCCCAGAAATATCCCCAAAATGATGACTACCACCCGCCACCCCCTCCCTGAATAAAATAAAAATACCCCAAAGTACTCAAATTGATGATGATAACTCATCGTTTTGATGAGTTAATAATTAGAACCTCATCATAATGATGACGTAAACTCATCGCTTAATGTACCAAAAATGATGATGTTGAACTCATCTTTTTCACAATTTGATGATGAAAACTCATCAAATGATGAGGCAAACTCATCGCTCAATGTAGCAAAATTGATGATGCTGAACTCATCATTTTGATACCAACCTCATCAAATGATGAGGCCAAACTACTCACGTGGGTAACAACCATTTGATGAGGCAAAACTCATCATTGCGGAGGAGTTTCCGAGTAGTTTGAAGTCACCTGGGGATTTCAGTGTAGAAATCAGTGCAGCAAGAAAGGGTAACTTTCCAGAAAAGTTGTCGATGAAGTTTTTGAACATTGCTAAAGTGTGATTGATAAAATACATAGACAAATGCCAACGCCCATTGATACCGTCTCTGTTGTATTTCACGAGTGGGGGCTGGGGCAGTATCCCACAAAGCCGCAGGCTGAGTGGGATGCGCCCCAGCCCCCACGAGTGAAATACATCAGAGCGGTATCAATGTAGGTGGCATTTGTGTTTATTTTTTTATTTGAAGCCATTTAATTAAGGGAAAACTACTTTTTCTTAGCCCATTGAATACGGCCACATTGTATTCAATGGTGCCATTAAATACGGCCATCCAATGCTTAAGCATAGGAGATCTTGTATTTCCAAAAAATAAATGAATATATCCTCAAAATCCAGCATTTTAATAAACACTATTGGAAAGATGATTGTCCTGTGAATCTGTTGATATGAGATGTTTGGAGATATAGCAAATACAGACAATGCTCTGAGAATTCTGCTAAACCAATGTAAACACAACTTTAATATGACAAATTCACCCTTTCCTGTTGCATGGGTCTATTCCTGTGTTGGAATGATGCACCAATGCAGCACCGGCAAGTTACTCACAAGGGCTGCATTGGTGCATCATGACGACAAATGTCATCTTGCTACATCGATCTGTCCTTAAAGGGCAGCACAGTGCTTTATTGTGCTATACCCATTGTTGTCATGATACATAATTGCAAGCCTGAAGCCATGGCTGCATTAAAGCATCAGGGAGAACATAGAGGCTACCAAAGGGTTGGCATGATGCATGAATGCAGCCCTGGTGAGTAGACTAGCCAGGGCTGCATTCATGCATCATGATGATAAAGGGCAGTGTACATTAAAGCACTATACAGCCTTTAACCCTTCACTGAAATCCCAGGGTGGCAAAAAACTCATCGCCTGTGAGGAGTTTGAGGGTCATCAGCCACCAGATGAGTCAACTATTCAAAGCGGAGTAGTCAGCATCATCATAGCGATGAACCAATCTAATCCACATCGAGGACCCAAACTCATCAGGGGCAGACCTCATCAGAGTACATGTGCAGGTCCTGGGGGGCCACTCTCATATTTATGCATACCATGTGCGTACATCACCCTAAAGATGATATTTCTGGCCAAAAAAAGTTACCACTTTTTCCCCAAAGTGGCCCATAATTAACCCCTATTGGGGCCTAGTCGGACCCGCCAATGTGACCCAAAAAGGACCTCCTTCCTGCTACTCTGTGTGTCATGGTTACTATAGAACATATAGAGAGTGCCCCCCCCTTGGGTACAGGTGTACTAGACCAGGGTCCCAGTTCACCAGGCCTACAACCACTCCACACTACACACAGACCCACAAACAGCAGTGGTAAGTACATGTCCAATATCTGTTTAAATACTCCTACCCCACCCATGGTTTATGGGCATCTCTCTGACATATTGGGGCTAAAGAAATCTGATGGGGCTAGGAATACATATATGTACATGTGTACACCTGTTTTAGTAAGATAGACCTAAAGCCAAGTGCTATTATAGAAGGTATGTGTAATTAGCCCCCTCCCCTGACTGTAGTACTGTGTAGCCTGTGGTGGTGGGTAGTGTGTGACCACAGGAGGCACACTGTGATATGCTTGCAGACAGGCAGAGACACAGGAGGATAGGTAAGGATTCAGGGGTTCAGGGAGGGAGAAGAAGAGGCAGGGAGACCAGAGACACAGGCAAGTATATGAAGGGATGCATCAGATAAGCACCATGAAAGTAGGAAGTAGCAGGTGGTGTGAGGGTGGTAGGTAGGCATGAGTATAGTGGAGTGAGGGTGGGTTCTGTATAGTTCACAGTCCTCCCAGGTATCCTACTACATTGTACCTATCCTGTGTGTGTGTGTCCCTTTGTCTTTCTCTGCCACTCTGTGTCTGTCAGTATATATACCTCTAAGGGAGTAAGAGAGAGAGAGAGAGAGAGAGAGGGAGTGAAGGAAGGAAGGAAGGAAGGAAGGGAGGAAGGAAGGGAGGAAGGAAGGAAGAAAGGAAGGAAGGAAGGAAAGAAGGAGGAAAGGAGTGAGTGAGGGAATCAAGGAAGGAAGGAGGGAGAGAGGATGGGGAGGGAGGGAGGGAGGGAGGGAGAGAGAGGGAGGGAGGGAGGGAGGGAGAAGGAAGGAAGAAGGGAGGGAGGGAAGGAGGGCATGAGGGAGGGAAGGAGGGTGGGAAGGAATGAAGGATGGAAGTAAGGAGGGAAGGAAGGAAGGAAGGAAGAAGGGAGGCAGAGAGGGAGGAAGGAAGGAGGGAGGGAGGCAGAGAGGGAGGGAGGGAAAGAAGGAATAAAGGAGGGAGGGAAGAAAGGAGCGAATGAGGTAGGGAAGGGGGTGGGGGGATAGGGAGGGAGGGAGGCAGGCAGGAAGGAAGAGAGAGAGAGGGAGGGAAGGAGGGAGGGAGGGAGAGAGGGCATGAGGGAGGGAGGGAAGGAAGGAAGGAAGGAAGAAGGAAAGGAGGGAGGGAGGGAGGGAAGGAAGAGAGGGAGGGAGGGAATTAATATTATGGCATCATATAATAATAATTGAAAACTATACAACTGCATACTGGCTAGGAGGGGGGGAGGGAGGGAGCTAGGGAGGGAGGGAGAGAGAGAGAGAGAGAGAGGGAGAGAGAGAGGGAGGGAGGGAGGGAGGGAGGGAGGGAAGGACGTAAGGAAGGGAGGGAGGAAGGAGGAAAGAAGGGAGGGAGGGAGGGAAGGAGGAATGAGGGAGGGAGGAAGGAAGGAAGGAAGTAAGGAAGGAAGGAAGGAAGGAAGGAAGGAGGGAATGACCTTGGGAGACAGGGAGGAAGGGTGGGGGGAGGGCGGGAGTGAGGGAGTAAGCGAGGGAAGGAAGGAAGGAGGAGAGAGAGAGGGAGGGAAGGAGGGAGGGAGGGAGGGAGGGCATGAGGGAGGGAGGGAAGGAAGGAAGGAAGGAAGAAGGAAAGGAGGGAGGGAGGGAGCGAGCGAGCGAGGGAGCGAGGAGGGAAGGAAGAGAGGGAGGGAGGGAATTAATATTATGGCATCATATAATAATAATTGAAAACTATACAACTGCATACTGGCTAGGAGGGAGGGAGGGAGCTAGGGAGGGAGGGAGAGAGAGAGAGAGAGAGAGAGAGAGAGGGAGGCAGGGAGGGAGGGAAGGACGTAAGGAAGGGAGGGAGGGAGGGAGGGAAGGACGTAAGGAAGGGAGGGAGGGAGGGAGGGAAGGACGTAAGGAAGGGAGGGAGGAAGGAGGAAAGAAGGGAGGGAGGGAGGGAAGGAGGAATGAGGGAGGGAGGAAGGAAGGAAGGAAGGAAGGAAGGAAGGAAGGAAGGAAGGAAGGAGGGAATGACCTTGGGAGACTGGGAGGGAGGAAGGGTGGGGGGAGGGCGGGAGTGAGGGAGTAAGCGAGGGAAGGAAGGAAGGAGGAAGGGAGGGAGGGAGGGAGAAAGGAAATTAATCATTAGCTAATTAAGCTTTACAATACAAGTACCATACTTTGGTAATGCAGTAAGTATATTTCAACTGATTTATTGTCTCACCTGTTAATATGCGTACATACTATTGATATGCAGCTTTTACACTTGTCACAGGAGAGACTCAGTCATCAGCCTTGCCGCCAGCTGCCAGGACCCTTCCCCAGCTGCCAGGACCCGACCCCTAGCTGCCAGGACAGGCCCAAGCCACCAGGGGCCTAAAGTGATGTATCCCAGAAATATCCCCAAAATGATGACTACCACCCGCCACCCCCTCCCTGAATAAAATAAAAATACCCCAAAGTACTCAAATTGATGATGATAACTCATCGTTTTGATGAGTTAATAATTAGAACCTCATCATAATGATGACGTAAACTCATCGCTTAATGTACCAAAAATGATGATGTTGAACTCATCTTTTTCACAATTTGATGATGAAAACTCATCAAATGATGAGGCAAACTCATCGCTCAATGTAGCAAAATTGATGATGCTGAACTCATCATTTTGATACCAACCTCATCAAATGATGAGGCCAAACTACTCACGTGGGTAACAACCATTTGATGAGGCAAAACTCATCATTGCGGAGGAGTTTCCGAGTAGTTTGAAGTCACCTGGGGATTTCAGTGTTTAAGGAAACATGTCACTAAAAGATGACATTGGTCGTCATGATGCACCAATGCTTCCCCGGCAAGTAACCCACTGGTGCTGCATTGGTGCATCATGACGACCCGTCGTAGTGTCTCAACCCCATAGGGTCAGCATGATGCTTTAAAGCAGCATTGGCAAGGGCTGTATTCATGCATCATGATGAACGAGGCTATGTTGCATTAATTAAGACATTATACCGCCCTTAGAGGTTTAAAGTGTTAAATGAGCTCATTTTTAGTAGATTAAGGGACCATTGTCTAGGAGCATCCTCAGATATTGGACACACCACAATGGCGTCAAGGCATTCCCGGCGGGAACCTGTACAATAGCGGCTTTATAAATTAGTACAATGAGACCTTGATGCCTTTAGCGCTGACCAATCAGCGGCAGATGATGTAGATACTAGTCACGTGACTGTAGATACTGGTCACGTGTTGGTGTGGTGTTCTGTTATCTGGTAGTGTGGTCAGTGGACTCGGGGGGGGGGCAAAGGGGGAGGGGGGAAGGGGGGGGGCAAAGGTGGGGGGAGACACAGGGGTGAGGGGGGTGAGGGGGTAGGGAGAGACGGAGAGAGGGGGGGTAGTGCTGTGGACACTTGGGGGGGGGGAGACACACGGAGAGGGGGGGGGGGGGGGTTGTAGACACTGTGTTGTTAGTGGCGTAGGAAAAATCACAGGAGGGGGGGGCCTGAATATGTTTGGGCCCCCCCCCAAATTTACCAAGACCCGATTATGTAATACACAAACTTTCCAAAACGTACCGTTCCCACATTGGGAAAAGTGGGGACATTAGGGCCTGGCACTCAATCATATCTAAAGGGGGCTCAAATACTACTTTACAATACAATTCCTATATGAGCGTGTATACAGACTTTCATGATTGAAAGCCGATATTTAAGGCCGGTTGGGTTGAGCCCCCCCCCTGGGCCCCCCCAATGAAGATTTGTTTCCTACACCTCTGGATGTCCAGAGTTAGCGACCGTTGTATATGAGTGCTGTACCTTATGGCAACTAATCTAAACAAGACAGTTGTGTATGTGTTTACTGTTTAACACAAGTTTTAACTTAACCAGTTTTATTGTCTGAAATGACAGACCGGTTTAAATAGGCCACTTGTGAAAGATAATTACAAATTACAAGTTATTTAGTTGAATAGTATAACTCTTTAGATGCAACTCAAGAATCGAGTCCTGTTAATGAACTGTGCACCTTAATTTGAAACCAAATATACCCATTATACTAACCTTTATTTTCATCAGAAGTCGATTTGAAAAAAATTAAGGAAATTACTCCAAAAACAGGATTTCCCTTGTGGGCGCGGTGATGATGAATCTACTCATTTTTGAGTGGCCTGAACTACTATAGGCCTTGTTACTGGCCAGACTCCTCCTTACGAGAGAATAGCAATACAAAGTTGTACATTTGACAAAGCGATGTTAATGCAACACCCGCTCCCCACACGCAGTGGTCATCTGCTGGGAGACAATAGCTCTAGGGGACAGCCCCCCCCCCCCCCCGCCCCCACCCCTACACACACACAGACCCTACAGGTACCTGTACTGACCAGCTGCCGTCCTCATGGCTGCCACACGTCTGTATGTATAATGAGGTATACACAAACAGACTACCACTCAGTCTACTTATCATGCAGTTATCAACCCATTAAGGCCTGTATAGCGCTTTAACACTTTAAGGAGGGATGTCGCTAAAAGATGACATTTGTTGTCATGATGCACCAATGCAGCCCCAGCGAGTTCCTTGCCAGGCTGCATTGGTGCATCATGCTGACCCTTTGGGAATGTCTCAACCTCATAAGGTTAACATGATGCTTGCAAGCATCGAGTTACTCGCCAGGGCTGCATTCATGCATCATGATGATAAAGGCATGATGCATTAATGTCCGTCAGGTATAGACAAACGGCCTATCACTTAGTCTACTAATCAGTTACTAACCCTTTAAGGTTAACCCTTTAAGGAAGGCATAATGTCTTAATGCATCATAACATTGGTCATCATGATGCATGAATGCAGCTCTCACCAGTGCTGCATTCAAGCATCATGAAGACCCTATTGGTGTGATACACTTCCAAAGGGTCGACATGATGCAATAATCCAGCACCGGGTAGTTGCTCGCCAAGGCTGCATTGGTGCATCATGATGACAAATGTTATCTTTTAGTGATATCCGTCCTTAAGGGGTTAAGGCCTGCATAGTGTTTTAATCTACTATTTGCTTTGAATAGTGTTAATCATATATGGTAGTTAGGCTGCATAAATGCAGTTTAGGCCAGTTCTCTTGCCAGAGCTGCATTATGCATCACACTGATTGTTCGGGAGTGTATCAACTCCCGCTGAACCCACACTCGCTAAGGCTGCATCCATGCATCATGACAACGAAGGGCATAATGCATCAAATCAACATACTCCCCTTAAAGGGTCAAATGGCAGCAATATCCCTAAGGGTATAATTAGCTAGAGTGGTTTGTAGATATCTCCTGAGTAGTAAATGATATGGGGAGATGGGTTGGGAATATAGGAGGTCATATCAGACAGGCCAGACCTATCATTTACTGTTATGTAAGGACAAAGTGGAGAATAGTGTCCCGATAATAATAATAATAATAATACTGACCAGCTGGACATCGATAAATGATTCACCCAAGTCAACACAACATTTAGTGCAATAGAAATATAAAGGGATCATAAAGAAATATAAAGGAAATATATAACGATATATAAAGAAGATATATATATATATATATGGGTGGGTATTTTGGGGGGGGGAGATAAAAACAGCACAATATGTGACACAACTTATACTCACAAACTCATAAGTCACCACGTTAACCCTTTAAGGATGGCATGTAGTACTTAAGCAACATTTGTCAACAAGTGACTCGCCGGTGCTGCAATGGTGCATCATGAATGCCCACCCTTAGGGAGTGTATCAATCTCCTCCGGTCTACATGATCCCTTCAAGAATGTAGCTTGGTGAGTTACTCGCCAGGGCTGCATTGATATCAAGACGACAAAGGGCATAGCACATTTAAGAACTATGTTGCCCTAGTTAACCCTTTGAGGACGGATGTGGCTAAAAGATGAATTTGTCGTCATGATGCACCAATGCAGCCTCAGTGAGTAACTCACCACTGCTGCATTGCTGCATCATACCAACCATACAGGAGTGTCTCAACCCTGTAGAGTAAGCATGATGCTTGAATGCCGCCTTGGTGAGTTACTCACCAGGGCTGCATTCATGCATCATGATGACAAATGGCATGCTGCATTAAAATATCATGCCATCCTTAAAGGGTTAACGACCTACATATCCACATGTGATATTACACACTATAGTTGCTCTAGTTTCCCTGTGCTTTCCATATTAAAGTTAATGATCACTTGATGAACAATTTGTCCTTGCCATAATGGCAGGTCAAATATCACTACATAATCGTGTGATGACTTTTATTAATCACCATCGCTGGAATACCACTATACACTTTTATATACCGAATAATGTTGTCCTTATCACGCAATACTACTTTAATAGAACATTATCCTACCATCCCTGTATATTTGCTGGCCCCAACTCGGAATGAAGATTGGTGGAAGCTGTGTCTCACAAGATCGGGCCAATGTGAAAGTCTTTGATGAGTTGCCATCTTTGACCCGCTTCATAGAAAACGTTTTTTATTAGGGCAGATGAAGATATAAATGGGCTGAAAAGGTTAATGGATGTTATAACACTTTAAATTAGTGATTAGTAGCCCATTTATATCTTCATCCGTCCTAAATAAGATGGCACACGGTCAAAGACTTTCACATGGGCCTGATCTGGTGAGACACAGCCTGTAATAGGCCTCCTATTCTCGTTCCCAAATCCTTCCGAAGGAAGGCTCTGGTAACAGCCAAATGACCTTGAACTTTGGATTTTGAACCAGGATGTATGATGGTAGTTTTAGGTAGATTTACCATCAGCCTTTCTGGTTCCATTTCCTGTTCCTGTACGCCGGTTCCAACCTACCAGCAGGGGTTGCCCAGACCCAGCAAAATCCCAACATTTGGCAGTTACCAGAGCCTTCCTTCGGAAGGATTTGGAAACGAGAGTATAGGCCTCCATGCTCTACCCTGCCTGTTGGTGCATGGTGAGGGCTGCATTCATGCATCATGACGACCACGGGCATGATGCATGAAGGCATTATGCCATCCTTAAATGGTTAAAGGGTTACCCTTATGGAGTAGCAATGACCCTGGTATACCAGAGAGGAGGGTAGTATGGGGGGGGGATGGTATTCCAGGGAGGGCACTCACTCTTTGCAGGTAGGTAACAAGGGCAAAACTACAGACCACCCATTTCATGATATGACAGTAGGCTAACTTTCCCTTTCTCAATTAACAGCCCCTCTAATTTCCTCAGATATCAGCTGACAGCTTCCTGCTAGGCCTAATATTGTTATATAAACAATTGGAAGTCCACCATTAGAATGGTGTTTCTGACTTGAAATATGAGTACAAACTGGCTATACCAACATCCCTCCTACCATGCATCTTCCAACAGACCCCTGCCTCAGCGCCTTTTTGTAAAGTGACAGCCCCACTTTTTCTTATCTTACGAGGGGTCACAGTCACAGCCCGGGGGCCTGTTTTGCAGTCGGTACCCAAACCAGGGTTGAGTGCCGCCCGGGGGGTAGTAGCCTATGGTGTAGGGTACACAGAGCGGATAGACTACCTCCAGCACGCCACCCAGACATCAACCCTTTAAGGACGGCATAATGCTTTATGTATCATGCCCTTAGTCGCCATGATGCATGAATGCAGCCCTGGTGAGTAACTCACCAGTGCTGCATTCAAGCATCATACCAATCCAACAGGGTAGAGACACTCCCAAAGGGTCCCGATGGTGCACCAATGCAGCACCGGCGAGTTCCTCACCAGAGCTGCATCGGTGCATTATGCAGACAAATGTCATCTTTTACCAACATGCCGTCCCTAAAGGGTTAACACAGAAGCAGCAGGGAGGTATCGATGAAAGCTGCCGGGTATTGTACTCACTGTTTTAGGCCCTGTATCAAGGGCCGGGGTCCCGGAGTGGGGGGGGCACTCTGCCATATACACTGGAAAAGTAAACTTGTCTCCAGACTCTAAGTGACTGTCATTAAATAAATGAGTCAAAAGTTGTCTAACCTATCAGGTTACCATCCCACAAATAGAATCTGGAGCTGGCAAATGTTGGGTTTTGGGCTGGCACATGCCAAGTGGGTCTTCTATCTGACAACTAGAAGACACGCTTGCTTGTCACTTAGACGAGTCTGCGGTAAAATTCGATCACAACCTAAATAGGGGGCAGCCAGATCTCATATAAACCCTGATAAGTACGGTTGTCAAATCAAAACCTTAAATTTAAGGATTTTTATTTAGTTTTATATATATATACACCCTGACACACAGGCTCATGGAGGACTACTTTTCATATTGTTGCATTTCTTTTTTGCATACATGTAGTTCTGTGTACCCACTTTTACCTTTGGGGAACTTTTGGAGGAATCGGATATATGTACCCCCCCCCCCCCCCCCCCCACACACACACCCAACCAACCACCTTGGGCGTCATACATCTAGACTGACACTGCATAATAATTCAAGTTTAAACCCCTTTTGTCAGTGCTTAAAGCTGCAGTCAAGGTGCTTAAAGTAGGAGCTGCAGCTTGTCGGCACATTTAACTTATTTTAACATACTTTAACATACTTTAAGCAGTACCTGCTTTCCTGCAATTTTAATTCCTAGTAGAAGTGTGGCGGTCTGCTTAGACGTCCCCTCATCTAGCTGTGGTAAATTGAAGTCAGTACTCAGCTTTGGGAGTGATCATTTTTTGACATCGAGGGGGGGGGGGGGTGAGGTGGGATTTTATTTATTCAAATTTTTTTTTTGTGGGGTGGAGGGGAAATTTCAACCCCTTGACCAAGGTAGGGGGTAAAACATGCATGTCTACCGTTTTGAAGGAAAATTTAGATGCGTTGCTATGCTTCAAAGAACCCCGCGCACACTGATTTTCAATCATCTGGGGATTGAAAATAACATCAATTACACTAGTTGTTATTAAATGATGACTCCCTTGTACAACAGGGGCCCATTTCTCAATGGGAAACAATCGCATCATAAGCAAAACATTAATATCTGGTAAAATTGTACAGAACAAATTGTCCAATGCATGGCTTTCGTCCAGAGCTTTCGTCCAGAGCTAGCTTTCGCCCAGAGCTTTCATCCAGAGAGAGGGGAGAGGCAGGGAGGCAGGGAGGTAGGCAGGGAGGGAGAAAGGGGGGGAGAAAGGGAGGCAGGAAGGCAGGGAGGCAGGGAGGCAGAGAGGCAGAGAGGCAGAGAGGGTGGCAGGGAAGGAGGGAGGGATGATTATTTGATAGCCATGTATACCTGGACGACTCAGCTAGATGTAAGGGTTGCATGAATCGTTCACTACTTTACTCAAGCAATATTAAGCAAAATGAATCGTTCAAACTTCAGAAATTGGCCTCTGACCGTGCATACAGGTGGCATGCAGCAGGTGGCTGGGGGCTGGAGCTACAGCCGATGTAAAGGGCAGATTGTTGGAGTCGGACAGGTAGAAGTGGATGGGGAGAACTAAAGGAGACTCGTCCATAAAACCCCTCTACCAACACGCATCTAGCATGAACAGGAGGAGGTACAGGCGGGGGGGGGGGGCAGGAGGGAGCTTACAATAGTAACATGCAAACCCTGGAGGAAGGGAAGGTAGTGGGGGAGGGGAGAGAATACATGGGTAGGCAGACTGGAGTAAGCTAAGGATAAATGGAGGAAGAGACGGGATGTAGGAAGGCGGGCTGAGATACAGGAAGGCAGGGATGTAGGGAGACAGGGGGAGGCAGGGAAGGAAACAGGCGGGGACAGAGGGAGGCAGGAAGAGAGGAGTGACGGGAGGGGACAGGGAGCAAGGGAAGGAGGCAGATGAAGTGACAGGGAAGGAGACAGGGAAGCAGGCAGGCATAGAAATATGCACAGAGGCAATGGAGGAGGCAGGGAGGCAGGCAGGCAGCGAGACAGGCAGGCAGGGAGGCTGGAGTGCCAGGAGGCAGGCATGGAGGGAGGCATGGAGACAGACAGGGAGGCAGACAGATAGAGAGACAGGCAGGGAGGGAGGCTGGCGTGCCAGGAGGCAGACAGACAGACAGGGAGGCAGACAGATAGGGAGGGAGGCAGGCAGGGAGGGATGCAGGCAGGGAGGCAGGCAGACAGGGGGCAGGTAGGCAGGCAGGGGGCAGGCAGGCAGGGAAGCAGGGGGGCAGGCAGGCCAGCAGGCAGGGAGGCAAGCAGGCAGGAAGGCATGCAGACAGGGGGCAGGGGAGGAGGCAGGGAGGAAGGGATGCAGGAAGGGAGGCAGGCAGACAGGGGGCAGGTAGGCAGGCAGGGGCAGGCAGGCAGGGAAGCAGGGGGGCAGGCAGGCCAGCAGGCAGGGAGGCAAGCAGGCAGGAAGGCATGCAGACAGGGGGCAGGGGAGGAGGCAGGCAGACAGGGAGGCAGGGGAGGAGGCAGGCAGACAGGGGGCAGAGGAGGAGGCATGCAGACAGGGGGCAGGGGAGGAGGCATGCAGACAGGGGGCAGGGGAGGAGGCATGCAAACAGGGGGCAGGGGAGGAGGCAGGCAGACAGGGGGACGGGGGAGGAGGCATGCAGACAGGGGGCAGGGGAGGAGGCATGCAGACAGGGGGCAGGGGAGGAGGCATGCAGACAGGGGGCAGGGGAGGAGGCATGCAAACAGGGGGCAGGGGAGGAGGCAGGCAGACAGGGGGACGGGGGAGGAGGCATGCAAACAGGGGGCAGGGGAGGAGGCAGGCAGACAGGGAGGCAGGGGAGGAGGCAGGCAGACAGGGGGACGGGGGAGGAGGCATGCAGACAGGGGGCAGGGGAGGAGGCAGGCAGACAGGGGGACGGGGGAGGAGGCATGCAGACAGGGGGCAGGGGAGGAGGCAGGCAGACAGGGAGGCAGGGGAGGAGGCAGGCAGACAGGGGGACG
Organism: Harmothoe impar; assembly: GCA_947462335.1. NCBI lineage: Eukaryota > Metazoa > Annelida > Polychaeta > Phyllodocida > Polynoidae > Harmothoe > Harmothoe impar. The sequence goes on from CANHQG010000081.1 coordinate 80,571, forward strand.
GGGGAGGAGGCATGCAGACAGGGGGCAGGGGAGGAGGCAGGCAGACAGGGGGCAGGGGAGGAGGCAGGCAGACAGGGGGCAGGCAGGGAGGCAGGCAGACAGGGGGCAGGGGAGGAGGCAGGCAGACAGGGGGCAGGGGAGGAGGCAGGCAGACAGGGAGGCAGGGGAGGAGGCAGGCAGACAGGGAGGCAGGGGAGGAGGCAGGCAGACAGGGGGCAGGGGAGGAGGCAGGCAGACAGGGGGCAGGCAGGGAGGCAGGCAGACAGGGGGCAGGGGAGGAGGCAGGCAGACAGGGAGGCAGGGGAGGAGGCAGGCAGACAGGGGGCAGGCAGGGAGGCAGGCAGACAGGGGGCAGGGGAGGAGGCAGGCAGACAGGGGGCAGGGGAGGAGGCAGGCAGACAGGGGGCAGGGGAGGAGGCAGGCAGACAGGGGGCAGGGGAGGAGGCAGGCAGACAGGGGGCAGGGGAGGACAAGCAGGCAGGCAGACAGACAGGGAGGGAGGCAGCAACACAGGCATGTAGGCAGGCAGGCAGGCAGGCAGGCAGGGAGGCAGGCAGCGAGACAGGCAGGCAGGGAGGTGAGAGCATGGTCTGATGGGGGGGGGGGGCAGGGAAGGGAGAGGGTTAGGTAGGGAGATGCCACAGGAGGTATGAAGAGGGAAGGCAGTTGGTTGTAGAGGACCGTGCATGGGGAGGACGATGACCATGTTAACCACATCTACAAGGTACTCACATCCAGCCTTAACGGGGGCCATAACCCTCAGACAAGCGACTGGGAGCAGCTCATGATTTAACCCTTTAAGGGCCGCATTATGCTTTAATGTATCATGCCTTGGTCGTCATGATGCATGAATGCAGCCCTAGCGAGTAACTTCCCATGGTGTGCTGCATTCAAGCCTCATGCCGACCTTACGGGCATGATGTTTGAATGCAGTCTTTTCGAGTAACTCACCAGGGCTGCATCAATGCATCATGATGACAAAGGGCATAATGCTTAAACCGTCACAGAGTGATGTCGCTAAAAGATGACATTTGTCATAATGATGGACCAATGCAGCCCCAGCGAGTACCTCACCGGTGCTGCATTGGTGCATCACGCCGACCCTTCGGTAGTGTCAATCTAGGATCGGCATGATGCTTGAATGCACTCGCAGTATTGCATTCATGCATCATGACGACCAAGGGCATAATGTATTAAGGTCCCTGAAGGGTTAAGGCTCCCGCAGCCCTTACAGGGTTATATCAAAGAGCAGCTCAGAGCGTAAGGAGCAGCACATCCCAATAAAACCCCGGATGACGAGCACTCGGGGCACCGCGGGGTAAGGGGGAGTGTTCATTATCCTTAATGTACCCTGACATTATCTTTGACTCTTTGGATGGCATGTCACTAAACGATTACATTTGTCATCATGATGCACCAATGCACCGCAAGTGAATAACTCACCGGTGCTGCATCAGTGCAAAATTCCCTGCACATGCACAGGTTATTCTGAAGAAAACTACAGCCCCGGACCCACAATTATGAGCCATTGGCTCCTACCCCCGGATATGATGACATAAGGGCACTGGTAGGTTAGTGTCATCTTTGTGACAAAAACCTTAATTCACACATGATGTATACATCTTCAGGAAATCACTCCGACACCAATATTACAGTTTGGCTGTTACTATATGGACAGTTCCAACTGTCAATAATAGAAGGAAACCTCCTCATTGGTAGTTTGAACTGTCAATACCAGAATGACATTCTCTTATTGACAATTCCAACTGTCAATAACAGAAACAAATTATTCTCTTATTGACAGTTCAAACCGTCAATAACAGGATTTTACTTTTATATTGATAGTTTGAACTGTCAATAAGGAGATTAATTTCTACTATCGACAGTCCATACTGTCAATAGTGTTACAGTTTCCGAACCATATAAAATATTTTCAGATTCAAGAGATCAATTGCATGCCTTAAAGTGATATTGAAATGATATACATGTATCCAAAAAATACATTTTCCATAGCACAGTTTAATTGTCATTGCCAACAAATTCCTGTGGCTGTGAGAATCAGGTCAGAGCCTCCCCACACTCTCCTGTTTGTCATAATGACGACTTCAGATAGCAGCGAGTGAGAGGCTCAGGTTTGTGCTAGGAGACAGACAGGCATTAGTCTATGCCACAATGACGTTAAAACAACGTCCAGATACCAGCTAACAAAAATACGTTATTTTACATCAAGATAACGTTATTAACGTTATATAACGTTTTGCCATGATAAGGATCCATAAAGAAACGTTGTATAATGTTGTATAACGTTTTTTGTTGACTGGGGAAGAGTATCAGGTTAGTGCTAAAGGACCTGCATGGACTTTAGTCTAGGCCACAATGACATTAAAACAACGTTCAGATATCCGCGAATGAATTTCAGGTTGGTGCTAGAGGACGGACTAGCGTTAAAACAACGTTCAGATATCAGCGAGTCTCAGGTTTGTGCTAGGGGACCTATAGGCATTAGCCTATGCCGCAATGACGTTAAAATAACGTGAAAAAAAAAGGGCTACACTTTGAACAGTGTTGGATATGAGGCTGGAAGTAAATAGCATGACCTTGTCATTGCACTATTTATCCTAATGTTAAGAATTCCAACATTGGTTAGGTAACATTGCAATATGTTTCCAACAGTCTCTTAATGTCGATTTGCGATGTCATTTTAAAGATCACTGGGGTGCAGTTCCACCTATTATATTAGTTTTCATGACACGAAATGTTATTCAAACATCAATTTGAGGTTGTGAAGAACTAAATCTCTTTGTTTTCACCATTTTAAACGCTTACGTTATGTTCATTTCACACAGACACCATACCGACACCTTCACATGTTGCTCTCATCACATTTAAATAGTATCTAATAGTGCTGGAATGTGAATGTAGCATAGTGCTGCGATATTAACGTTGTTTTAACGTTACTTTCTGTGCATTATGAAGCGTCGTAGAGGTGTAAGATCGCAATGTGTGCAACTTGACACTGTAATGCATGCAACCTGACCCGACGCGCACATCCCGCCCAACCCACAGCCGTCTAGTCCTGTATGCGCCGCACAGTGATTTAATGCATCATGTCCTTTGTCAGCATGATGCATGGATGCAGCCCTAGTGAGTAGATTCACCTTGGCTGTACGCATGCATCATGCCACCCCTTAGGGGGTGTATCAAGCCCATAGGGTCGGCATGATGCATGAATGCAGCACTTGGGAGTTACTCGCCAGGACTGCATTCATGCATCATGAAGACCAAAAAGGCATAGCACATGTTGCGGCCCTTAGAGTGTTATAGCCCCTCACCATACCGTCATAAACCGCCAACCAACTCATGACGCACTCTCCCCTGAGTGTGTCAATGTATCTCTGCACTAAGCTAAGATTGGTATCAGTAGGAAATGGCTGAATTACTACTACTGAAAGCTAGATACAGTCTAGATACGGTAGAATGGTCTGCCTCATGCAGCCAAGTAGACTGATTTAATGTCTAGGTATATCCACTATTTCAAATATATACCCTGTTATAACTATTCTCTATTTGATGTAATTCTCAATATTCAACCCTCACTTTATATTGTATCTACATTCCCCAACTTTTTTTCCTGGTTGGTCGGTCATGAGTCATTGTAATGGACACATCATACAGAATAAAATAAACTGCTATGAGGTTACATCGATGAAAAAGAAAATTGGCAATCTGCAGGACCGACTACCCTGCCTGATGAATTTCTTTTTGCAAAACTACCCTGGACATCTAGGGCAGAGGTACAACCAGACCTAACCTCTGGTAGGAGAGTGGAAGCACCTCGCGTCACTGTGATCTGCTCAGGAGCTGCTCAGTCAAAGAAACATCATGAATAATATAAACTACACCATTAGGGGCTGAGCATGCTCTCCCCTTACTGCCACACTAACCCTGTAAGGGCAGCAGAGTGCCTTACTGCCCTAACCCTGTAAGGGCAGCAGGGTGCCTTACTGCCCTAACCCTGTAAGGGCAGCAGGATGCCTTACTGCCCTAACCCTGTAAGGGCAGCAGGGTGCCTTACTGCCCTCACCCTGTAAGGGCAGCAGGGTGCCTTACTGCCCTCACCCTGTAAGGGCAGCAGGGTGCCTTACTGCCCTTACCCTGTAAGGACAGCAGGGTGCCTTACTGCCCTAACCCTGTGAGGGCAGCAGGGTGCCTTACTGCCCTAACCCTGTAAGGACAGCAGGGTGCCTTACTGCCCTAACCCTGTAAGGGCAGCAGGGTGCCTTACTGCCCTAACCCTGTAAGGGCAGCAGGGTGCCTTACTGCCCTAACCCTGTAAGGGCAGCAGGGTGCCTTACTGCCCTAACCCTGTAAGGGCAGCAGGGTGCCTTACTGCCCTAACCCTGTAAGGGCAGCAGGGTGCCTTACTGCCCTAACCCTGTAAGGGCAGCAGGGTGCCTTACTGCCCTAACCCTGTAAGGGCAGCAGGGTGCCTTACTGCCCTAACCCTGTAAGGGCAGCAGGGTGCCTTACTGCCCTAACCCTGTAAGGGCAGCAGGGTGCCTTACTGCCCTAACCCTTTAAGGGCAGGAGGGTGCCTTACTGCCCTAACCCTGTAAGGGCAACAGGGTGCCTTACTGCCCTAAGGGCAGCAGGGTGCCTTACTGCCCTAACCCTGTAAGGGCAGCAGGATGCCTTACTGCCCTAACCCTGTAAGGGCAGCAGGGTGCCTTAATGCCCTAACCCTGTAAGGGCAGCAGGGTGCCTTACTGCCCTAACCCTTTAAGGGCAGGAGGGTGCCTTACTGCCCTTACCCTGTAAGGGCAACAGGGTGCCTTACTGCCCTAACCCTGTAAGGGCAGCAGGATGCCTTACTGCCCTAACCCTGTGAGGGCAGCAGGGTGCCTTACTGCCCTAACCCTGTAAGGGCAGCAGGGTGCCTTACTGCCCTAACCCTGTAAGGGCAGGCGGGTGCCTTACTGCCCTAACCCTGTAAGGGCAGCAGGATGCCTTACTGCCCTAACCCTGTAAGGGCAGCAGGATGCCTTACTGCCCTAACCCTGTAAGGGCAACAGGGTGCCTTACTGCCACACTAACCCTGTAAGGGCAGCAGGGTGCCTTACTGCCCTAACCATGTATGGGCAGCAGGGTGCCTTACTGCCCTAACCTTGGAAGGGCAGCAGGATGCCTTACTGCCCTAACCCTGTAAGGGCAGCAGGATGCCTTATTGCCCTAACCCTGTAAGGGCAGCAGGGTGCCTTACTGCCCTAACTCTGTCAGGGCAGCAGGGTGCCTTACTGCCCTTACCCTGTAAGGGCAGCAGGGTGCCTTACTGCCCTAACCCTGTCAGGGCAGCAGGGTGCCTTACTGCCCTAACCCTGTCAGGGCAGCAGGGTGCCTTACTGCCCTAACCCTGTAAGGGCAGCAGTGTCCCTTACTGCCCTAACCCTGTAAGGGCAGCAGGGTGCCTTACTGCCCTAAGGGCAGCAGGGTGCCTTACTGCCCTTACCCTGTAAGGGCAGCAGGGTTCCTTACTGCCCTAACCCTGTAAGGGCAGCAGGCTCACCTCTTACTGCCCTAACCCTGTAAGGGCAGCAGTGTGCCTTACTGCCCTAACCCTGTAAGGGCAGCAGGGTGCCTTACTGCCCTAAGGGCAGCAGGGTGCCTTACTGCCCTAACCCTGTAAGGGCAGCAGGCTCACCTCTTACTGCCCTAACCCTGTAAGGGCAGCAGTGTGCCTTACTGCCCTAACCCTGTAAGGGCAGCAGGGTGCCTTACTGCCCTAAGGGCAGCAGGGTGCCTTACTGCCCTAACCCTGTAAGGGCAGCAGTGTGCCTTACTGCCCTAACCCTGTAAGGACAGCAGGGTGCCTTACTGCCCTAAGGGCAGCAGGGTGCCTTACTGCCCTAAGGGCAGCAGGGTGCCTTACTGCCCTAACCCTGTAAGGGCAGCAGTGTGCCTTACTGCCTTAACGCTGTAAGGACAGCAGGGTGCCTTACTGCCCTAAGGGCAGCAGGGTGCCTTACTGCCCTAACCCTGTAAGGGCAGCAGTGTGCCTTACTGCCCTAACCCTGTAAGGGCAGCAGGGTGCCTTACTGCCCTAAGGGCAGCAGGGTGCCTTACTGCCCTAACCCTTTCAGGGCAGCAGGGTGCCTTACTGCCCTAACCCTGTAAGGGCAGCAATGTGCCTTACTGCCCTAACCCTGTAAGGGCAGCAGGGTGCCTTACTTCCCTAAGGGCAGCAGGGTGCCTTACTGCCCTAAGGGCAGCAGGGTGCCTTACTGCCCTAACCTTGTAAGGGCAGCAGTGTGCCTTACTGCCCTAACCCTGTAAGGGCAGCAGGCTCACCTCTTACTGCCCTAACCCTATAAGGGCAGCAGGGTGCCTTACTGCCCTTACCCTGTAAGGGCAGCAGGGTGCCTTACTGCCCTAACCCTGTAAGGGCAGCAGGATGCCTTACTGCCCTAACCCTGTAAGGGCAGCAGGATGCCTTACTGCCCTAACCCTGTAAGGGCAGCAGGATGCCTTACTGCCCTAACCCTGTAAGGGCAGCAGGGTGCCTTACTGCCCTAACCCTGTAAGGGCAGCAGGATGCCTTACTGCCCTAACCCTGTAAGGGCAGCAGGATGCCTTACTGCCCTAACCCTGTAAGGGCAGCAGTGTGCCTTACTGCCCTACCCCTGTAAGGGCAGCAGGGTGCCTAACTGCCCTAACCCTGTAAGGGCAGCAGGATGCCTTACTGCCCTTACCCTGTGAGGGCAGCAGGGTGCCTTACTGCCCTAACCCTGTGAGGGCAGCAGGGCGCCTTACTGCCCTAACCCTGTAAGGGCAACAGGGTGCCTTACTGCCACACTAACCCTGTAAGGGCAGCAGGGTGCCTTACTGCCCTAACCCTGTATGGGCAGCAGGATGCCTTACTGCCCTAACCCTGTGAGGGCAGCAGGGTGCCTTACTGCCCTAACCCTGTGAGGGCAGCAGGGCGCCTTACTGCCCTAACCCTGTGAGGGCAGCAGGGCGCCTTACTGCCATAACCCTGTGAGGGCAGCAGGGCGACTTACTGCCCTAACCCTGTGAGGGCAGCAAAGTGCCTTACCGCCCTAACCCTGTAAGGGCAGCAGGTTGCCCTACTGCCCCTGTAAGGGCAGCAGAGTGCCTTACTTATCTAACCCTGTGAGGGCAGCAGGGCGCCTTACTGCCCTAACCCTGTGAGGGCAGCGGGGCGCCTTACTGCCCTAACCCTGTGAGGGCAGCGGGGCGCCTTACTGCTCTAACCCTGTGAGGGCAGCAGGGTGCCCTACTGCCCCTGTAAGGGCAGCAGATTGCCTTACTTCCCTAACCCTGTGAGGGCAGCAGTGCGCCTTACTGCCCTAACCCTGTGAGGGCAGCAGGGCGCCTTACTGCCCTAACTCTGTGAGGGCAGCAGGGCGCCTTACTGCCCTAACCCTGTGAGGGCAGCAGGGCGCCTTACTGCCCTAACCCTGTGAGGGCAGCAGGGCGCCTTACTTCCCTAACCCTGTAAGGGCAGCAGAGTGCCTTACTGCCCTAACCCTGTAAGGGCAGCTGGGTGCCTTATTGCCCTAACCCTGTAAGGGCAGCAGGGTGCCTTACTGCCCCCACTGTGTAAGGGCAGCAGGGTGCCCTACTGCCACTGTAAGGGCAGCAGGGTGCCTTACTGCCCTAACCCTGTGAGGGCAGCAGGGTGCCTTACTGCCCTAACCCTGTGAGGGCAGCAGGGTGCCTTATTGCCCTAACCCTGTAAGGGCAGCAGAGTGCCTTACTTCCCTAACCCTGTGAGGGCAGCAGGGTGCCTTACTTATCTAACCCTGTGAGGGCAGCAGGGTGCCTTATTGCCCTAACCCTGTAAGGGCAGCAGAGTGCCTTACTTCCCTAACCCTGTGAGGGCAGCAGGGTGCCTTACTTATCTAACCCTGTGAGGGCAGCAGGGTGCCTTACTGCCCTAACCCTGTGAGGGCAGCAGGGTGCCTTATTGCCCTAACCCTGTAAGGGCAGCAGAGTGCCTTACTTCCCTAACCCTGTGAGGGCAGCAGGGTGCCTTACTTATCTAACCCTGTGAGGGCAGCAGGGTGCCTTATTGCCCTAACCCTGTAAGGGCAGCAGAGTGCCTTACTTCCCTAACCCTGTGAGGGCAGCAGGGCCCCTTACTGCCCTAACCCTGTGAGGGCAGCAGGGTGCCTTACTGCCCTAACCCTGTGAGGGCAGCAGGGTGCCTTATTGCCCTAACCCTGTAAGGGCAGCAGAGTGCCTTACTTTCCTAACCCTGTGAGGGCAGCAGGGTGCCTTACTTATCTAACCCTGTGAGGGCAGCAGGGTGCCTTATTGCCCTAACCCTGTAAGGGCAGCAGAGTGCCTTACTGCCCTAACCGTGTGAGGGCAGCAGGGCGCTTTACTTATATAACCCTGTGAGGGGAGGAGGGTGCCTTATTGCCCTAACCCTGTAAGGGCAGCAGGGTGCCTTATTGCCCTAACCCTGTAAGGGCATCAGGGTGCCCTACTGCCCCTGTAAGGGCAGCAGGGTGCCTTACTGCCCTAACCCTGTGAGGGCAGCAGGGCGCCTTACTGCCCTAACCCTGTGAGGGCAGCAGGGCGCCTTACTGCCCTAACCCTGTGAGGGCAGCAGGGCCCCTTACTGCCCTAACCCTGTGAGGGCAGCAGGGCGCCTTACTGCCATAACCCTGTGAGGGCAGCAGGGTGCCTTACTGCCCTAACCTTGTAAGGGCAGCAGGGTGCCTAACTGCCCTAACCCTGTAAGGGCAGCAGAGTGCCTTACTGCCCTAACCCTGTAAGGGCAGCAGGGTGCCCTACTGCCCCTGTAAGGGCAGCAGAGTGCCTTACTTCCCTAACCGTGTGAGGGCAGCAGGGCGCCTTACTTATATAACCCTGTGAGGGCAGCAGGGTGCCTTATTGCCCTAACCCTGTAAGGGCAGCAGGGTGCCTTACTGCCCTAACCCTGTAAGGGCAACAGGGTGCCTTACTGCCCTAACCCTGTAAGGGCAGCAGGATGCCTTACTGCCCTAACCCTGTAAGGGCAGCAGGATGCCTTACTGCCCTAACCCTGTAAGGGCAGCAGTGTGCCTTACTGCCCTACCCCTGTAAGGGCAGCAGGGTGCCTAACTGCCCTAACCCTGTAAGGGCAGCAGGATGCCTTACTGCCCTTACCCTGTGAGGGCAGCAGGGTGCCTTACTGCCCTAACCCTGTGAGGGCAGCAGGGCGCCTTACTGCCCTAACCCTGTAAGGGCAACAGGGTGCCTTACTGCCACACTAACCCTGTAAGGGCAGCAGGGTGCCTTACTGCCCTAACCCTGTATGGGCAGCAGGATGCCTTACTGCCCTAACCCTGTGAGGGCAGCAGGGTGCCTTACTGCCCTAACCCTGTGAGGGCAGCAGGGCGCCTTACTGCCCTAACCCTGTGAGGGCAGCAGGGCGCCTTACTGCCATAACCCTGTGAGGGCAGCAGGGCGCCTTACTGCCCTAACCCTGTGAGGGCAGCAAAGTGCCTTACCGCCCTAACCCTGTAAGGGCAGCAGGGTGCCCTACTGCCCCTGTAAGGGCAGCAGAGTGCCTTACTTATCTAACCCTGTGAGGGCAGCAGGGCGCCTTACTGCCCTAACCCTGTGAGGGCAGCGGGGCGCCTTACTGCCCTAACCCTGTGAGGGCAGCGGGGCGCCTTACTGCTCTAACCCTGTGAGGGCAGCAGGGTGCCCTACTGCCCCTGTAAGGGCAGCAGATTGCCTTACTTCCCTAGCCCTGTGAGGGCAGCAGTGCGCCTTACTGCCCTAACCCTCTGAGGGCAGCAGGGCGCCTTACTGCCCTAACTCTGTGAGGGCAGCAGGGCGCCTTACTGCCCTAACCCTGTGAGGGCAGCAGGGCGCCTTACTGCCCTAACCCTGTGAGGGCAGCAGGGCGCCTTACTTCCCTAACCCTGTAAGGGCAGCAGAGTGCCTTACTGCCCTAACCCTGTAAGGGCAGCTGGGTGCCTTATTGCCCTAACCCTGTAAGGGCAGCAGAGTGCCTTACTGCCCCCACTGTGTAAGGGCAGCAGGGTGCCCTACTGCCCCTGTAAGGGCAGCAGGGTGCCTTACTGCCCTAACCCTGTGAGGGCAGCAGGGTGCCTTACTGCCCCCACTGTGTAAGGGCAGCAGGGTGCCCTACTGCCCCTGTAAGGGCAGCAGGGTGCCTTACTGCCCTAACCCTGTGAGGGCAGCAGGGTGCCTTACTGCCCTAACCCTGTGAGGGCAGCAGGGTGCCTTATTGCCCTAACCCTGTAAGGGCAGCAGAGTGCCTTACTTCCCTAACCCTGTGAGGGCAGCAGGGTGCCTTACATATCTAACCCTGTGAGGGCAGCAGGGTGCCTTATTGCCCTAATCCTGTAAGGGCAGCAGAGTGCCTTACTTCCCTAACCCTGTGAGGGCAGCAGGGTGCCTTACTTATCTAACCCTGTGAGGGCAGCAGGGTGCCTTACTGCCCTAACCCTGTGAGGGCAGCAGGGTGCCTTATTGCCCTAACCCTGTAAGGGCAGCAGAGTGCCTTACTTCCCTAACCCTGTGAGGGCAGCAGGGTGCCTTACTTATCTAACCCTGTGAGGGCAGCAGGGTGCCTTATTGCCCTAACCCTGTAAGGGCAGCAGAGTGCCTTACTTCCCTAACCCTGTGAGGGCAGCAGGGCGCCTTACTGCCCTAACCCTGTGAGGGCAGCAGGGTGCCTTACTGCCCTAACCCTGTGAGGGCAGCAGGGTGCCTTATTGCCCTAACCCTGTAAGGGCAGCAGAGTGCCTTACTTCCCTAACCCTGTGAGGGCAGCAGGGTGCCTTACTTATCTAACCCTGTGAGGGCAGCAGGGTGCCTTATTGCCCTAACCCTGTAAGGGCAGCAGAGTGCCTTACTGCCCTAACCGTGTGAGGGCAGCAGGGCGCCTTACTTATATAACCCTGTGAGGGCAGGAGGGTGCCTTATTGCCCTAACCCTGTAAGGGCAGCAGGGTGCCTTACTGCCCTAACCCTGTAAGGGCATCAGGGTGCCCTACTGCCCCTGTAAGGGCAGCAGGGTGCCTTACTGCCCTAACCCTGTGAGGGCAGCAGGGCGCCTTACTGCCCTAACCCTGTGAGGGCAGCAGGGCGCCTTACTGCCCTAACCCTGTGAGGGCAGCAGGGCGCCTTACTGCCCTAACCCTGTGAGGGCAGCAGGGCGCCTTACTGCCATAACCCTGTGAGGGCAGCAGGGTGCCTTACTGCCCTAACCTTGTAAGGGCAGCAGGGTGCCTAACTGCCCTAACCCTGTAAGGGCAGCAGGGTGCCCTACTGCCCCTGTAAGGGGCCTTACTTCCCTAACCCTGTGAGGGCAGCAGGGCGCCTTACTGCCCTAACCCTGTGAGGGCAGCAGGGTGCCTTACTGCCCTAACCCTGTGAGGGCAGCAGGGCGCCTTACTGCCCTAACCCTGTGAGGGCAGCAGGGTGCCTTACTGCCCTAACCCTGTGAGGGCAGCAGGGTGCCTTATTGCCCTAACCCTGTAAGGGCAGCAGGGTGCCTTACTGTCCTAACCCTGTTAGGGCAGCAGGGTGCCTGACTGCCCTAACCCTGTAAGGGCAGCAGCCTCTCCCCTTACCGCCCTAAACTCCACCCCACCAGACTAAGTCATATCATCGAAGCTAACTGAGCCGAGTTGATCATAGATAAACACCCGTGAACGATTATCTATATAGATCTGTCTCTTATTTAGTCTAACACTATACCCACCCATGCTTGCCAAAGTTATCTATGGCATGATTAATACCTGATAAATCTCCCCTATATCACAGAATTGAGCAGCGGAGCTGAAACTACAGCATCAGACCCTCACTTTGTTTAGCACTGCCCAACCAGGCTTGTGTAGACCCGAGTTTATCTAGTGTGTACTCTAACTGATAAACTGCCCCTACATCGGGCATCGGAGCTGAAAATGTGGCACTACCCAAGTAGAAAGTGAAACAAACCCCACATTAGTCAGGTTTGTGTGTTTTACCGGCAGCCGAACCCTTAACCCTATGAGGCCGACATTATGCATTAATACCCTTGGTCGTCATGATGCATGAATGCAGCCCTGGTGAGTAACTTGCCAGTTCTGCTTTCAAGGATCATGCCGACCCTATACGGGGCTGATACATTCCTAAAAGATAAGAACAATGCACCAATGCAGCCCTGGCGACCTACTCACCAGGACTTCATTGGTGCATCATGACGACAAATGTCACCTTTTAGCGACATGCCGTCTTTAAAGTGTTAATAAGGGGAGTCAGGTATAGTTTCTGATGGATTCTACAAACAATGACAGCGGCTGCGGCAGGCCCCTCCCGCCTCTGTGTGTAGATGAAGGGGCAGCAGGCAGCCCTGGTGTATGTAGCTGTAACTCTTTAAGGGCCGCATAGTGCTTTCATGCATCATGCCCATTTGTCGTCATAATGCACGAATGCAGCTGTGGCGCGTAACTTGCCAGTTCTGCATTCATATATCATGCTGACTGTTTGGGTTAGATACGCTCCCAAAGGATCGGCATGATGCATGAATGCAGTGAGTTACTCACCAGGGTTGCATGAATGCATCATGATGCACCATGACATAGCACGTTAATTAACCTTTAAGGATGCATGTCGCTAAGATATTGTGCACCAATGCAGCCAGGGTAACTCCCCTATGCTGCATTGGTGCATCATGGGAGTGTCTCAACCCGGTAGGGTCGGCGTGATGCTTGAATGCAGCACTGGCGAGTTACTCGCCAGGGCTGCATTCATGCATCATGACGACCAAGGGCATGATGCATGAATGCATGACGCCACCCTCAAAGGGTTACATCAGTATGCAGCTGTGTTTTATGCCCCCTGTACCAGGAGAGCTGCTATCTGGTCTCGTCACAAGGAGGCTGCATCCCGGGTTGTCAAGGCAACCTTTGATCCCTCAGATGGTGGCGTCTCCAGGGTGCTGTCTGCGTGCGTGCACCCCCCCCCCCCCTCCCCCACACACACACATACATACATACAAACACACACACGTACACTCCTCCTGGGTCATCCTGCACTCCCTCTTCCAGGTCCGTTCACCATTAACTCTCCCCATGCCTATATTGTCCCGGTCTGGTTGCTGTTATAGTTATGTCACTCCCTGTTTCCCTCATTGAGCCACCTGCCTCTACTATAGTCCTCTTTTCTATCCCTCCTCTCTACATACCGCTCCTTTTTACTGTCACTTCACCCGACCCCCTCCCACACCGTATTTACCTCTCTCCCATTTCTCCCCTCTCTCCTCACTCTTCCCTCTCCCCTCTCTCCCCTTTCTCCCATCACCTCCCCTCTCTCTTCTCTCCTCTCTCTCCTCCCCCTGCTTCTTTCTTCTCTCTCTCCCCTCTCTCCCCTCTCCTCCCTCCCCTCTCTCCCCTCTCTCTCCCCTCTCTTCCCTCTCTCCCCCTCTCCCCCTCTCCCCCTCTCTCCCCCTCTCCCCCTCTCTCCCCTCTCTCCCCCTCTCTCCCCTCTCGCCCCTCTCTCCCCTCCCTCCCCTCTTCCGTTCTCTCCCTTCTCTCCCCTCACTCCACCTCTCTTGTTTCTCTCACCCTCTCTCCCCTCTCTCTTTTCTCCCTTTCCTCCCTCCCTCCCCTCCCCCCTTTCTCTCCTCTCTCCCCTCTCTCCCCTTCTCCCTCTCTCACCTCCCTCCCTCTTCCCATTCTGCCTTCCCCTCCCTCCCCTCTCTCTCCTCCCTCCCCTCTCTCTCCTCTCTCCCCTCCATACCCTCTGTCCCCTTTCTCCCCTCTATCCCCTCCCCGCTGTCCCTGCACCCCCCCCCCCACACACACACCTGCTCCCGGGTTGACATGGTGGCAGGGCGGTGAGAGGAGGCTTAACTCCCTCCTCCAGCCCTCAATACGTCAACTCTGGTATTTTGGAGGAGGAACCGATTCCACGTTAATCCTTTCGGGGCAGCAGAGCGATTTACTGCGTCGTGCGGTTTAAATCAATAATTGAACAACATGGAGCACCAACAGTTTATGTGTGGAATAAACAGATCTATGTTTATTACTGAATAAGTAATTATTTATTATCAACAGGGGGTATACTATAGTTCTGACAGCAGCTGGTATAATGTTTCCCATATATGCATATTTACATGTGTTTGTATGGTACTGTCCCTGTCATTATAGCAGCCAGATAATGGAGGTTTTACTGTGTCTATGTAAGGAGGGAGTGCTCCTACTACCCTTCTCCCACATTGTCCCCTCCCCACTTCCCACCTAATAACCCCAGGATGCATATCAGCATTCACTAGCTGCACAGCCAAAGGCAACACGTCAGCAGTAAATGGCTCTGTCTGGTTTCCACCCCCCCCCCCCATGATGCCCCGTGAGTGCCTTTTAACTGACACACACACACGAGGGCGGAGGGGGGAGGGGGTTGACGTAGGGAGTTTATGTACTAGAAGTACTTATACAGTGCATAAAAGCGGTACTGGTCGGGAATACTAACCTTTAAGGACGGCCTGATGCCTCAAGGCTTCATGTCAATGTGTGATCTTGATGCAGCAAAACATTAACCTATATGAGTAAATTGCTGGCACCTTTCAGAAGCATATCAGCTTGTAAGGTCGGCATGATGCATGAATGCAGCCCTGGCGAGCTACTCACCAAGGCTGGATTCATGTATCATGACGACAAATGGGTGTGATGCATTAAAACATGTGCCTCTCCTTACAGGGTTGAGCTGGGGGAGGGGAGTCAGGGCTGGGCTTGTAGTGGGTTGTAGGAAGGGGGGGGTGACTCTGAGTGTGTGTGTGGGGGGGGGGGGGGTTGAGTGTGTGTGGGATGGTCGGGGGTTGATGAGGCACAAGAGGGGAGGGAAGATGAGGTTATATCGACCCTGAGTACTTTGATCCCAGAAATAGGAGACACGAGGTACGACTGCAGCCGGGGGGGGGGGGACTTGGGGGGGGGGGGGGCTGGGTAGTGTTAGGGGTACGGACTATACTGCCGTGGGTAGGTTGATAGTGCAGGTTGGGCAGGGCGTTTACAGAGGGAAATAGGCAGGGATATAGGGAGAGGAGGCATATATAGGGGAAACAGGTAAGCAGGCAGAGAGGCAGACAAGCATGCTGACAGCAGGCAGGGAGGCAGGGGAGGTATACACTAAAAAGATATAAACTTGTCTCCAGACTCTTCCAAGCGACTGTCATAAAATAAGCAAGCTAAACCTTGTCTAAGTGACAAGGAAGCAGGTCTTCAAGCTGGAGATAGAAGACCCACTTGGCATGTGCCAGCCCAAAACCTGACATTTGCCAGCTCTGGGTTCTATTTATGGGATAGTAACCTGATAGGTTAGACAACTTTTGACTCGTTTTTTTTATGACAGTCACTTAGACCAGTCTGGAGACAAGTTTACTTTTTCAGTGTAGCAGGGTTAGTTGAGAGAACTGGAGGGTATTTCAGAACATGTTACAAACTCGTAAAAATCAAATATCTATCACATGTATAAACTCCACAGCAAGAAAACAGCGCCCATGAATTCATGGCATGTTCTGAAAGACCTGAAAGAAGTGTTGAGATGGGAGGCAGGGGTCAGAATAAGTACGTTGGTATCATACCCCATGGCCGCCATTGTCAGCTGGTCACACCATGCCCACATCACACCTACTCTGATATATAGACGCTAAAAGGCACCTCGCCTGACGGTGTACCATGTACGTATAACCCACCATGACCATGTCTATAATACCTCACACAGAGATGTGGCCACAGTAAAAGGCTAAACCCTACAGTGTACATGACACAGGTCACCATGGCACCGGTCAGTGGTCAGTAAATGGGTGGGCAGCACGCTACTACACACTCAAAAATGTCAGCGTCATTGTCGCTAAAACCACTCTCATATGAAAGTCAGACACTGCCTGACTTTCATGTGAGAGTAGTTTTAGCGACAATGACGCTGACTTTTCTGAGTGTGTACACCCAGCCCTCATGTCCTAGAATTTGGAAAATGCAAAGAAAAATGTATGAGGAAGCTGCAATATCCGAGTAATTAAGATCAAACAGGTCATTATCTGCGACATTTAAGCATATATAATGGCTTTGAGGGAAAATTTAAATATACTTAAATTAGAATGCTCGTGCAGTGGATGGAGGTGGTGAGGGTGGACTGTAGACATGGCGCAGGCCGCGGGGTGTAGCAGGAGGCTCAGGTGGGGGACACTTCACAAGGTGACAACACACACTGATAGAACACCGCCCCCCCCCCCCAACCCAACCTGGGGCTATCTACTCAGGGCATGGGGACATTCTTAAGGCCCGGTCAGACTAGTTGTAGAAAAGGGAAAATAACGACCCGATTTTGCAGTGACAAAATCGGGTCTAAAAATCGGGTAGTCTGGCATACTGCTACAACTATAAAATAGCCCAAAATCGCAGGAGATTGGCATGCCCGCCTTTTGCAGTCGTAGGAAAATCAGGTCGTAGTTTTTCTATTTATAAGACTAGTCTGACCGGGCCTACAAAGATATGGCGCCACCCTCTGCAGTCGATTACCTCTCTGTATGGGTACAGCCATCTTTATTTATTTATTCATTTATTTACTGCATTTCAATGGTTTATATTTCTCTCATGTAAATACAAGATGTCCTATGCTTTAGCACTGTAGGGCCATATTCAATGCCCCCATTGAATACAACATGGCCGTATTCAATGGGCTAAGAAAAAGTTGGTTTTCATTCATTAAATGGCTTCAAATAAAAAAATAAACACAAATGCCAACGCCCATTGATACCTTCTCTGTTGTATTTCATGAGTTGGGGCTGGGGCAGTATCCCACGAAGCTGCAGGCTGAGTGGGATGCGCCCCAGCCCCCGTGAGTGAAATACATCAGAGCTTTTGTCTATGTATTGACTTAAGACCATTATTTGGATAACACAAGTAGGCAAGTATTAGTTCAACCAGGACCCTTCCTGAGAGGTAAGTAGGAGGCCAGACTACCCAGCTGCAGACCCGCAGACAGCGAGCTGGTGCAGAACAGGCTTGATGGACGATGACAAAACCCTCTCCATCTTAAGTGATCTCCTTAAGATGCTGCTCCCCGCGCTGCATGCCTCTACCCTGTAAGGGTGGTATTGTGCTTTAATGTCCTGGGTCGTCATGATGTATGAATGCAGCCCTGGTGAGTCTACTCACCAAGGCTGCATTCATGCATCATGACGACCCTGTGGGAGCGCATCAACCTCATGGGGTCAGCATAATGTGTGAATGCAGCACTGGCAGTTTGCACCCAACAGACTTCATCCATGCATCATGACGATAAAAGGTACAGCATATTAAAGCACTCTGTGGCCCTTAGAGGGTTAAGAGGCGCGTCATTTGCTTCCTGGCACAGCGCCAAGAGGCAAGTCTCAGCTAAAAACCTCCTGACGTGTAAACAAGGGCAGAGAAGGGCGAGAAAAGAAGATGGAAAATGATTCTCAAGATGAAGATTTTGAAGGAAGACAAGTGGAAGGAAAGAGGCCGGTTTGAGCTATTAAGGGGATGAATGGAGTTTATGCAATTATTCCACTTGGTCGTGTTAGTTTAACGCATTCGTGCATGTGAGGTTGAGATGCAGCCCCCTCTCTCACCCTCTCTCCCCCTGCAGTCTCTTGTATTTGCCTTATATATAGGCTGGATACACCATCTCTGTCTCTCCCTAACTCGCTCTCCACCCCTGTCTCTCTCTCTGTCCACCTCTCCACCCCTGTCTCTCTCTCTGTCCACCTCTCCACCCCTGTCTCTCTCTCTGTCCACCTCTCCACCCCTGTCTCTCTCTGTCCGCCTCTCCAGCCCTGTCTCTCTCTCTGTCAGCCTCTCCACCCCTGTCTCTCTCTCTGTCCGCCTCTCCACCCCTGTCTCTCTCTGTCCACCTCTCCTCTGTCTCTATTTTGTCAGCCTATCCATCCCTGTCTCTCTCTATCTGTCTGCCTCTGCCCTGTATCTCTCTGTCTGCCTCTGCCCTGTCTCTCTGTCCAACTCTCCGCCCCTGTCTCTCTCTGTCCGCCTCTCCACCCCTGTCTCTCTCTCTGTGCGCCTCTCCACCCCTGTCTCTCTCTCTCTCTGTCCGCCTCTCCACCCCTGTCTCTCTCTCTGTCCGCCTCTCCGCCCCTGTCTCTCTCTGTCCGCCTCTCTACCCCTGTCTCTCTCTCTGTCCGCCTCTCCACCCCTGTCTCTCTCTCTGTCCGCCTCTCCGCCCCTGTCTCTCTCTGTCCGCCTCTCTACCCCTGTCTCTCTCTCTGTCCGCCTCTCCACCCCTGTCTCTCTCTCTGTCCGCCTCTCCACCCCTGTCTCTCTCTCTCTGTCCGCCTCTCTACCCCTGTCTCTCTCTGTCCGCCTCTCTACCCCTGTCTCTCTCTCTGTCCGCCTCTCTACCCCTGTCTCTCTCTGTCCGCCTCTCCACCCCTGTCTCTCTCTCTGTCCGCCTCTCCACCCCTGTCTCTCTCTCTCTGTCCGCCTCTCTACCCCTGTCTCTCTCTGTCCGCCTCTCTACCCCTGTCTCTCTCTCTGTCCGCCTCTCTACCCCTGTCTCTCTCTGTCCGCCTCTCTACCCCTGTCTCTCTCTCTGTCCGCCTCTCTACCCCTGTCTCTCTCTGTCCGCCTCTCTACCCCTGTCTCTCTCTGTCCGCCTCTCTACCCCTGTCTCTCTCTGTCCGCCTCTCTACCCCTGTCTCTCTCTGTCCGCCTCTCTACCCCTGTCTCTCTCTGTCCGCCTCTCTACCCCTGTCTCTCTCTGTCCGCCTCTCTACCCCTGTCTCTCTCTCTGTCCGCCTCTCTACCCCTGTCTCTCTCTGTCCGCCTCTCTACCCCTGTCTCTCTCTCTGTCCGCCTCTCTACCCCTGTCTCTCTCTGTCCGCCTCTCTACCCCTGTCTCTCTCTCTGTCCGCCTCTCTACCCCTGTCTCTCTCTGTCCGCCTCTCTACCCCTGTCTCTCTCTCTGTCCGCCTCTCCGCCCCTGTCTCTCTCTGTCCGCCTCTCCACCCCTGTCTCTCTCTCTGTCCACCTCTCCACCCCTGTCTCTCTCTCTGTCCACCTCTCCACCCCTGTCTCTCTCTGTCCACCTCTCCGCCCCTGTCTCTCCCTGTCCGCCTCTCCGCCCCTGTCTCTCTCTCTGTCCGCCTCTCCACCCCTGTCTCTCTCTGTCCGCCTCTCTACCCCTGTCTCTCTCTGTCCGCCTCTCTACCCCTGTCTCTCTCTGTCCGCCTCTCCACCCCTGTCTCTCTATGTGTGTCCACCTCTCCACCCCGGTCTGCCGCTGTCTGTCTGTATCTCCACCCCTGTCTCTCTCTCTGTCTGCCTCGGCCCCTGTCTCTATTGTGTCCGCGTCTCCACCCCTGTCTCTCTCTCTGTCGACCTCTCCACCCCTGTCTCTCTCTCTGTCCGCCTCTCCACCCCTGTCTCTCTCTCTGTCCGCCTCTCCACCCCTGTCTCTCTCTGTCTACTTCTCCCCCTCTCTCTCTCTCTCTCTGTCCACCTCTCCACCACAATCTCCCTCCGTCTCTCTGTCTGTCTGTCTGTCTCTCTCTCTGTCTGTCTCTCTCTCTGTCTGCCTCTTTCTCTCTGTCTCTGTCTCTCTCCAATTATCTCCCTGCCTTACTTTCCATATACTACTACCCGAATTCTCCCCTTGCCTTACCTTCCATATACTACTCCCAGTTCTCCCGCTGCCTTGCTTTCCATATACTACTACCCCAATTCTCCCCCTGCCCTACTTTCCATATACTTCTCCCAATTCTCTCCCTGCCTTACTTTCCATATCCATATATTACCCCAGTTCTCCCCCTGCCTTGCTTTCCATATACTACTAGCCCCATTCTCCCCCTGCCTTACTTTCCATATACTACTACCTCAATTCTCCCCCTGCCTGACTTTCCATAAACTACTACCTCAATTCTCCCCCTGCCTTACTTTCCATATACTACTCCCAAAATCCTCCCCCTGCCCTACTTTCCATATACTACTACCTCAATTATCCCCCTGCCTTACTTTCCATATACTACTCCCGAAGTCCCCCCCTACCTTACTTTCCATAAACTACTAGCCCCATTCTCCCCCTACCTTACTTTCCATAAACTACTAGCCCAAATCGCCCCCTGCCCTACTTTCCATATACTACTACCCCCACTCTCCCCCTACCTTACTTTCCATATACTACTAGCCCAAATCGCCCCCTGCCCTACTTTCTATATACTACTCCCAAAATCCTCCCCCTGCCCTACTTTCCATATACTACTACCTCAATTCTCCCACTGCCTTACTTTCCATAAACTACTAGCCCAATTCTCCCCCTGCCCTTCTTTCCATATACTACTGTCAATTACTTTCCATATACTACTCTGTGTGCACAACCCCCTCTGTATACCGCCTCTCATACTCGCCCTGTCGTACTCTCCCTGCCCTACACCCTCCCTGTCTGGGCACCCCCTCCATGCCCCCCCTCTCCACCCTGAGATCCCCACAAGTAGTTGTCTATGCGTGTAGGGGCGTGCAGCATACGGTGGTATCCGCCCTCAGGCCTGGTAAGCCGTGCTCGGCCATCCTCCGCCTGCCCGGTCAGCGCCCAGATGGCTGCAGAGTGGCCGCTAAGCTGTGTAGGATTGCCTTAAAGCCCGCAGCTCCTGCCCCTGCAGCAGCCTCTCTGCCCTCAGCCATAGTCAGCCCTCCTCCCCCCCTCTTCCCCCCCCCCTCCTCCCTCTCTCTGTCATTCTGTGTCTCTGTGTGTGTCTCCCTCTCTATCTATCTCTCTTTCTCTCTGTATGTCTCTGTCTGTCTCTATCTGTCTCTGTTTGTCTCTTTCTCTGTCTGTCTGTCTGTCTTTCTCTTTCTTTCTCTTTCTCTCTGTATGTCTATGTCTGTCTCTATCTGTCTCTGTTTGTCTCTTTCTCTCTCTGTCTATCTCTCTTTCTCTTTCTCTCTCTTTCTCTCTGTATGTCTATGTCTGTCTCTATCTGTCTCTGTCTGTCTCTATCTGTCTCTGTTTGTCTCTGTCTGTCTTTGTTTGTCTCTGTCTGCCTCTATCTGTCTCTGTCTGTCTCTATCTGTCTCTGTTTGTCTCTGTCTGTCTCTGTCTGTCTCTGTGTGTCTCTGTGTGTCTCTGTCTGTCTTTGTTTGTCTCTGTCTGTCTTTGTTTGTCTCTGTGTGTCTCTGTCTGTCTTTGTTTGTCTCTGTCTGTCTTTGTTTGTCTCTGTCTGTCTTTGTTTGTCTCTGTCTGTCTCTGTCTGTGTCTGTTTGTCTCTGTCTGTCTTTGTTTGTCTCTGTCTGCCTCTATCTGTCTCTGTTTGTCTCTGTCTGTCTCTGTGTGTCTCTGTCTGTCTTTGTTTGTCTCTGTCTGTCTTTGTTTGTCTCTGTCTGTCTCTGTCTGTTAGTCTCTTTCCATTTCTGTATTTATGTCTCCCCGTCTTGCCGCCTGCTCCCCTGCTTCCTCATTCCCTCTGTATACCCAAAACTTCCTATCTAGTTTCCACAAGCGTCTTTGCTCCCCTTATTCTCCCTTCCTCATCACACTGTCCCATTCTCTTGTACTTAGCTAATCCCCTCTCTCTGTCTCTCTCTCTGTCTCTCTCTCCCTCTCTCACTCTCTCCCTCTCTGTCTCTCTCTCTGTCCCTTGCACTCCCTCCTTCTGCCTCTTGTCCCTCCTCGCTCCCTCTTTCCCCATTGCCCCCATCTCCAGTATTGTCCGACAACTAACAAAGTCAAACCCAAAGTCCAGTCTGGTCAAAAGGTCAAAAATACCCTTACTGCCTCTCTCACCCACCGATACACTTTGGAACTGCCTTCCATACCCCTCCTCATCCACCCCGACCCTTCTTCTGTCCCCCTGCCCCCCCTGCCCTTAACCCCCCCCCCCCAGTGGTCAGCCTCCATGGGGGGGGGGGGGGGGGGGAGGCCACACGGGGCCTGAGGTCAGTAATTGAGTTGGTGCATCAGGAATAGCTAAAGTGATACAAACTCGGCCCCAGGCTCCCCTCCCATCCCCCCCCTCTACAGCCAACCTGCCTTAACTATTTAGTGACAGCATAGTGCAAGATATGCCTCTTTCTTGTCAAGACCAAGATGTAAGGCTATTGTAGG
The DNA here is from genome assembly GCA_947462335.1 of Harmothoe impar. Lineage (NCBI taxonomy): Eukaryota > Metazoa > Annelida > Polychaeta > Phyllodocida > Polynoidae > Harmothoe > Harmothoe impar. The sequence goes on from CANHQG010000081.1 coordinate 102,674, forward strand.
AAATGTGTGATTTTGTGACCCCCCGCCACCCTTGTATTTGCCCCTGCTGTAGGACTGCATATAGACTCCGAGAGAGTGGGCATTGCCGGTGAGTACCTCACTTGTATGTGAAAACGTGATGTCCATGAGGTGGTTCTTAAATGGTTATATTATCAGCTGCACTGCCCTTTAGTATAGCCTCCGGTGCGCAACGATGTAATGCTGACAATTCAATTGGCGCGCAACTGGTCTGTGTGCTGTGTGGGCTATTGCTGACTGCTGCACTGGGAGCATGCCCGTATGGTCGGTATGATGCTTGAATGCAGCACTGGCGATTTAATCAGTAGGGTTGCATTCATGCATCATGACGACCATGGGCATTATGCATTAATGCATTATGCCATCCTTGATGGGTTATTACGTTATGCCCTTTGTTGCATGATGTATGAATGCAGCCCTGGCGAGTAACTCACCAGGGCTGCACTCAAACATCATAATGATCCTTCGGGGTTGATACACTCTTGTAGTGTCTGCTTAGATACGGCCTTGGCGAGGTACTCCAGAATTGCATCCATGCATCATAACCAAATAATTCATTGAATACTTATACAACCCTTATACAGGGCGTAGGGGGCTAGCCATAGTCAGGGTAGGGTAGATTCACCATGAGTCGGACACATACCCTAAGACCGACACAGATATTTCTAATTACTCTTTATATGATAAGACTTGTATCGGTGATTTATTGAAAAGAATAACACTTGAACTTTACCATTATTCACAAATGAATAGATCAGAAAGCTTGAAAAAACACAAATTCAAGTGTCCGACTCAAGGTGAATCTACCCTATAAAAAAATCTTCCCACTATATATGGGACCCAAACTTAAAGTTTCCCCTGTATGTTTTGAAGAGTCATTGATAACTTTGCAACCCCTCAACCTACAATTGTGATCCAGGTATCAGGTTAAAGCTAAGATAAAAGGCAAAATAATTCAGGCATTGTCACTCCCATATTCTGAAAATCATGTGACCAGTTGCCATGGGAACCATGACAAATTTTTCTAAAATTTGTTTTTTTTATCTACCTGTCATCACTCTGACTGCCATTACAGGATAACTGAATACAGTATGCACATGGGAAGTTCACAGATTGGGTAAAACTAAATTCCACTTCTTTTGAGCCTATTTTGATAAATCTAGCACCTTTATTTTGGAAATTACGATCCTCTAAACAGATTTTCAGAATGAGGCAAAACAAGCTTCAAGCCTGCCATTGGACAGAATACGCGAGAATCTCTTGAACCGTTATGCTCAGAGACCCTATAGTAGGCGCAAATCCAAGCTTGTTGCGAGAGCTACAATCCTAAAGGGGGGGGGGGGGCTAGTGGAGAGGTTAGTAGGGCCTTGCATTGGCAGCCAAAATTAAGTTTTTGTCATCCCACTGTGTTCTACTATAGGGAATCTGACCATTTGGTCTAAGAAACATGCTTCCAAGAGTTAAGTATTGCCTTCTTGCAAAAGGTGCTAAAAGAATGGGTAACCAATTGTTACATTTTGCCTTATAACTGAAGCAATATTAGCCCATTTTTTCAACTTAAAACAGTTTTGGAAAGCCAAGACAGTCTGCAATATAGCTGCAAACTCTGTGCTTTATGCTAATAGTTTTGATAATCTGTTGGGAACATATGATTCTTCAGATAGTTACAAATCTGACAGCATAAAGGCCTTTGTAGGTCAAAATAACCCCCATTTTAGGCTGTTCCACCCCCATTTTAGGCTGTTCCAATCACCCACTTCACTATAAAAATCAGAATTTGTACACATTTTTAATCAATTATGCTTAGAAATGATGTGCAGGGCTTCTACTGCATGATCAAAAAAGAAATGACTGGCAAAAACACATGCAAACTGATAATTCCCTACAGTGAATACACCTTGATTATTGAGTCCCATATATGGTGGGAACATCTATAGCTAGTGGTGCAGGGCGGCGCTGCTGACTTATGTGATGAATGTGGCGGGAATCAATGATATTTGCTGGGATTACATGATCGCATGCCGACTCTCCATGCATTCAAGGCGCCCCCACCTCCCCCACCCTCCTCCCCCTCCCCTCTCCCACCCAACCTCCCATTCCCCAGCCCCAACCTCCATCACAACGACAAGCCCTGCTCGCCACCGTCGCCGTCGCCGTGGCTGAACTATTTGATTTCTCTCGTCCAGCCCACAGTCCTTGTACCTCTAGGTAAGGGTCCTTATGGTAGCCACAGTTTGTAACTCTCCCACCCGACGAACATTGCAGAGCAATACAGGCCAGGCAACACTAAGGGAAGATGTCAAAATAATGTCGAGCTTTTACAGGTTTAACGTTCAATTTCCAATGCCATTATGCTGGAAGAGTAACTCGCTGTTACTGGCGTTGGGAGTGTATCAACGCTATTGGGTCAGCATGATGCATGGATGCATCCCTGATGAGCTTTTCGTCATGCAGGCTGCATTCATGCATCATACTGATAGGGTATAAGTATGACCATATTGCATTAAAGTATCATGCTGCCCCTTAGGGATGGATGTCGTTAAAAGAGTCTTTAAAAGATGACATTTGTCGTCATGATACGAATGCAGCCCCGGCGAGTAACTCGCCAATGCTGCATTGCTGCATCATGCCAATCCTTCGGGAACGTCTTAACCCCATAGGGTTGGCATGATGCTTGAATGCAGCGAGTAACCCGCCAGGGCTGCATTCATGCATCATGACGACTAAGGGCATGATGTATTAAGGCATGATGCCATATTTAAAGGTTCAGATTGCCACCACTAAGATGTACTAAGATGGCCGCTGTGGTGTGCAGACCCTACACAGCGGCAGCCGCGTCCAGTACATACACCACGTGACACACCACGTGACAGACCCGGAGACTGTTTGATTTCTGGCCGCGTCCTTGTCGTGATTTGTGCCGCCGTCATCCGTTAAGGGCCGCACAGTGCTTTAATGCATCATGCCATTTGCCGTCATGATGCATGAATGCAGCCCTGGCAAGCAAATCCCCAGTGCTGCATCCAATCAAAAAGCGAATCCTACAGGATTGATATACTCCCGAAGGGTGGGCATGATGCATGAATGCAGCTGTGGCGAGTAACTCGCCAGGGCTGCATTTATGCGCCATGACGACAAAGAGCATTGCACACCAAAGCGCTATGCGGCCCGGTCAGTGCGTCCTTTCAGTGGTGGCGTGTTTGTGGCGATTTGGGGGCATTAGTAAAACCTATCAGGGAGATTGGCGTAAACGGCGGTGGTTGTGATTGCGTTAGTCTCCGGTATTACAGGGAGGAGGGGAGTTTGCTGCCAGACTGTGTCGTACAGATTAATGCAGTATTACAGGGAGGAGGGGAGTTTGCTCCCAGACTGTGTCGTACAGATTAATGCAGTATTACAGGGAGGAGGGGAGTTTGCTCCCAGACTGTGACATACAGATTAATGCAGTATTACAGGGAGGAGGGGAGTTTGCTCCCAGACTGTGTCGTACAGATTAATGCAGTATTACGCAGAGGAGGGGAGTTTGCTCCCAGACTGTGACATACAGATTAATGCAGTATTACGGGGAGGAGGGGTGTTTGCTCCCAGACTGTGTCGTACAGATTAATGCAGTATTACAGGGAGGAGGGGTGTTTGCTCCCAGACTGTGTCGTACAGATTAATGCAGTATTACAGGGAGGAGGGTAGTTTGCTCCCAGACTGTGTCGTAAAGATTAATGCAGTATTACGGGGAGGAGGGGAGTTTGCTCCCAGACTGTGTCATACAGATTAATGCAGTATTACAGGGAGGAGGGGTGTTTGCTCCCAGACTGTGTTGTACAGATTAATGCAGTATTACGGGGAGGAGGGGTGTTTGCTCCCAGACTGTGTCGTACAGATTAATGCAGTATTACAGGGAGGAGGGGCGTTTGCTCCCAGACTGTGTACACAGATCTAATAGGGTCTACATGAAAGGATCTGTAGGGCAGCATGTCACTAAAAGATGACATTTGTCTGCCTGATGCACCAACGAAGTCCCAGTGAGAAACCATCAATGCTGACCCTTCAAATGTATATCAATCCCATAGGGTCAGCATGATGCATGAATGCAGCACTGGCGAGTTAATCACCAGGGCTGCATTCATGCATCATGACAACCAAGGCATGATGCATGAATGCATTTGCTGTCCTTCAAGGATTGACTGTATCTGTGGTAATGCGAGTAACTCGCCAGTGCTGCATTCATGCATCATGCTCATCTTCCAGGTTGATACTAGAACAGTATCCCAGCGTTGGGAAGTTACTATAGCAGCACTGAATTGTTGATCATGACAATAAATCTTTCCTTGATGCAACACATCGTCCTTAAAGGGTTACCTATCCGCTCTCTTTCGATACTTGCAGACACCCCCCTCCCCCCCTCCCCTTCCTCCATAGTGAATGCTAATATGGCACATTGATATTATTTCATGAGTACTGCTAGTGTTCAGAATCATTAGTTATCATGCAATAGGGAAGCCACTATTTGTGGCTTCTTGTTTCTTGTGTCAGGTCCATACTCATAACTACTTCATTAATCCCCCCCCCCTCCTAGAGCTTTATGGACGGCATGTGACTAACAGATGATATTTGTCGTCATGATGCACCAATGCAGCCCTGGTGAGTAAGTCGCTGCTGTTGTATTACTTGTGTGCTGCATTGCTGCATCATGCCAACCCTTCAGGAGTATCTCAACACCATGGTGGTGCTTGAATGCAGCACGGGCAAGTTACTTACCAAGGCTGCATTCATGCATCATGACAACCAAGGGCACTAAAGGGTTAATGATGTTATTTCATGTCAATTCTTAGCATTATTGCATTTATTGTTATTAGCCCACGTGCAAGCCGAACCACCTCGTGTGGCTTCTTCTTCCGGGGTTGTACTCATCGCTACTTAACACTGTTTATTCCCTGTGAAGTAGTCTGAGGCGGATAACTTCAAAGGGCTTAGCAATGCCATTAAGTGTCGCATGGAGTGGCTTTTAAAGCTTTAAGGGCGGCGTTATACCTTAATGCATCATTCCCACGGTTGTTATTATGCATGAATGCAGCCCTGGCAAGTAGCTCGTCAGTGCTGCATTCAAGTATCATACCGACCTCATGAGGTTGAGACACTCCCAAAGGGTAGGCATGATGCACAAATGCAGCACTGGCGAGTTACTCGCAGGGGCTAGATTGGCACATTATGACGACAAATGCCATCTTTTAGCGACATCCGTCCATAAAGGGTTAAATATTTTACCAACTGTTAAAGAGGACATTTCTTAAGGAGGGGGAGCATTGAGGGGGATTATAGCCATTGTCTGCCGACAAGGGGAAGACACTCAAAGAGACATTTGTCTTTATGGAACATGAGAGCATTTCTTGGGAGGGAGAGACAGAGACAGAGGGACAATAAGACAGAGAGATGGAGATGAAGAAGAGACCGATAGAGACCCTGAAACAGAAAGGAAGACAGAACCACAGAGGAAAAGAGGCGATCAGAGAGACAGAAAAGCTGGATACAATAGGTATCTTTATGTAGGAAGGGCTATACACTGAAAATCCATAGGTTGAAAGGGTTAGTCAGTACAGACTAACCCAGGTTGGTCATATGAGTCTTAGTCACAATGGCAAAGTTATATTCAAAAATGACCAAGGGGTCAGTCAGTAGTAGCTAACCTAGGTCCATCATTGGTGTGCTGTACTTGTATACCACTAGTTGGGTCCACCTGTGATGACCACTCAGTGGCTACCCCTGGAACTAAAAAGACTAAGGTGGGTTGGTCAGTAGTGACCAACCTGACAATAATAACTAATCTAGGTTGGCCGTATAGGGAGCCAAAAAATGCTAACTAGGTTAGGCACTAGTGACTAAGAAGTTGGGCGTATAGGGAGCCTAGGAATATCAGTGTAGTAGGGTGACCGAAGGATCTAGCCCAGTGCAATCAGAGAGACAGAAAAGCTGAATACACTAGGTATCTATATAGGAAGGGCTATAGCTATCTTATCATTCAGATTACATTGATACGTGTTGTATATTACCTACCAGGCCTCATCCACAACAACCTGTAACTCCAACCAACACAACTTCAGCAACGGGGGGAGATGAAGACCAAGCCACAACAACTGATGCAGATCGCTCATCCAGCAGCCTCCCCTCTCTCTGTAGACCCTTCCCACTGCTCCGACTTCCGCTCCCGCCCCGACAGGTGGCTATAACAGTAATTTCATCAGCCATTTCCACTAGGTGACGTGCTATAGGAGAGGGTAAGATTCTCTACCAGGGCGGGCATGTGTTAGGCCACCAGAATATGGGTGAATATGCTCAACCCCCAATCAACTATCTAAGGTTTTCTCTGTTATCATACACACAGTGTTAAGATAACGTCTTTAACAGCAGTTAACACCCCCTGATAGTGGGATTTAAGTGCTTTTTAATCATGCTGATGGTCATCTGTGGTATTTGGTAGGGTCCAGCATCCCTGTGATGAGCATTACCAGCCCTGGATAATGTGCTCTAATCACATTTTAATGAGGCTGCTGCACCTCCTCCACCACCCCCTCTATTTTCAACTAGTCTCCACAAGACACTCATATTTGTGTTGGTCTAAATCATATTTTAATTAAACTTGTTTCATAGATATTTCTTTGGTAGGTACATACACTATTGCGCTATACACCCCTGTGATTTCTAAGAGATGGGGCAATTCTTTCCATCCGAAATGGGCATTAGCACAAGAGGTGTCTTTTCCCCCATGGTAAACCTATGGGGTCTTTTGGCTGGCTCACAGAGTTGCCCTTGTATCACCAAGGATGCCCACCCTGTCCTCTAGTGGAAACGCTTGATGAAATAAGTGTATAACACGTCAGGAGTCCTGAATGCAGCGGCCTTCACTCTTTAATAGTCATGTTGACACATGAGTGCAGCATGGGAAAATTTCTCTGCAGGACTCAAATACAAAGCATTGGTGCATCAGATGCTGTCCTTAAGGGGTTATAGGGTAGATTCACCATGAGTCGGACACTAGGGGAATCTACCCTAGTTGACCTGTACAAATCCATAGCCACCACCAGTTGCAACATCCATACACCACCGTGTGCTGTATGCCGATTCTTGATCAACCTTGAGGAGTTACTCGGAAGGGATGCATTCATGTGTCAGAAAAGGGCTTCAAATGCCATACTATATATACCCTTAAATGTCAAAGCATTGATAAGTACTCGATTGGACATAGGCACTCCCCATTCTATGGTGTCCTAGTGACAAAAAATGATACCAGATGCTACTAATAAATAGATAATGAGCTATCCGTGGAGTACTAGTAGCTTTTGGTTGGACATGGATTATCTCTAGTTAGAGCCACCAGCTGATCGGCCAGTCGAGTGTCTGCACCCTGCCACGGTCATACAGTGTGAGTAGTTCCCCCAGTGGCCGGTGGTGGCGCCCTAGTACGGAGTGGCAGAGTTTGGGCGTGTTTTTTACTCATTGAGAGTGGAGGGGTAGGAGGGGGTGGGGGGTGGAGGGAGGGGTCGGTGGGGACTGCATGGGGATGGATCAGTCAGCCACGAGCCACAGCCGTGTGGGTTTAAACCACAGAGTCACACACTCAGCATCCCCTACCCAACCCTGCAGTAGCTTACAATAGCATGGACTGTGTGCAGGAGGCTAGTACTTTCCACAGCACTGGCGGATCCAGGATCTTTCCTTGTTGATGTTTGGGTCAGTTTTTACTTTAGAAAAGTTTGGATTTCCCACTATTAAAGCAGTGGGTCCCCGCTCTGAATTCGCTACAACAGAGAGCCCCAACCCCAGACCTCCCCAACCCAGCAGTGTTCATGCAGGAGCGGCGTACACCCGCCGGCCAAGCTATTTCACACTGTCTTCATTTTGAGTTGCTTCTACATCTTTTCAGTTTGTAAACACATGTTTACACCCCTCTCACTCTCTTCACTCTTGGCGAACCATGTACATGTAGAGACAACTCAAAGTTAGCAGTTGGCGGCACGCCGTCCTCACGCCCAGGCCGCGTCCAGCCCTATGGCCCTACACCCTTCACTTCGACACGGCGACATGGGCCATTTTGGGCCTTTAATAATGACATGGGACATAAGGATACAAAAGATAGTGAAATGGGACATGGGGCATTTCTTAAAATCGATATGGCGACATGGGCATTTCTTAAAATCGACATCGGACCCCCCCCCCCCCCCCCCCCCGCCGCCATCAGGGGCCACAGTCCTCTGTACCCTCCCACACCCACACTGAGTTTCATCATGGTACATGTTGGTCGTCTTTATCTCCAGCCCCACCCCCGCACGTCTCAATACCTCAATCCCCTGCAATATGAGCAATGATATAGAGTAGATACAGTAGCCGTCAGTACTCCTCCCACACTAATAAGTACTGCTCGTCTCCCAAACACAGGACATGGCAGACAACAAGTTGGCTTAGTAGCAGCAGACCGGTGTGGGGGTGGGTGGCGGCGCGGGGCTTCTCAAAGTCATGTTTGTGAGGATTCCACGGATTGAAATAATGTTATTAAACGTACAGACAGAAATATAGAGCAAAACTTTATAACAGAGCTACTGCCTCGCTCTCCTCTATCCCTCCACTAACAAAACAGGTGTGGAGGAGAAGGGTCATGTATTTACTGAGATGTGAATCTTAACAATACAAATTTACATGGGGCTGATGTTCTTATCCCTAGGGTAGGTGTGGTCCCCCTTTTACAGAGGCGTAGGAAGCAAATCTTCATTTGTGGGGGGGGGGGGGGGGGGGGGGGCAAGGGGGGCCCACTCCAACCAAGTTAAAGGATCGGTTTTCATGCATGATGTATCATATACATGTTTATATTAGATTGTATGAAAAAGTAGTATTTGAGTCACCTTTATCTCTGATTTGGGGGCCCGGCCCCCCGGCCCGGCCCCCTCTGCCCCTACTATGCGGGAGGGTTAAGGATTGAAAATTGTGTGTATTATATTACAGGTCTTGACAAATATTGGGGAGGCCCAAACATATTCAGCCCCCCCCCCCCTTCCGTAGTGATTGGGGGGCGGGGGGGGGGCTGCCCCTCCCCCTTTTCCTACGCCACTGTTTTACCCCTGTAGTATCGGGAGTACAGGTAGCGGTGAGGGAGGGGGTGAGTGGCGGCAGTCCAGGCGGGAGTCCCGGCCGCAGCTCCCGCCACGGCCAGCCGCCGCCTGCTCCCCTCCCACACTCCAACACCCAGTACTGGCAGACCCCCCCCCCCCCCCCACCCCCCACCCCGCGCTCGGCGCCCCAGGGGTGGGGGGTGGGGGGGAGGTGACGTGTCGTCATAGCGTCCCCCGTCACGACTTTAACGGGTGACGGACGCCGACCCGTCACGTGTGTTTTGAGCGTTCTGTCTCTGGGAGTCCTCGTGATGTCAATCCCCGCTCCCTGCTCTACTGCTCCATGGTCAACCTGTAAAACGTGAGGGCCGCACCCTACCAAGGCAAATGGTGGCCAATCATACACGAGCCCATGTATGAGCCACCACTTTCCCCATTCCTAAAGCCTCTTTCAGTCCCTTTAGAGTTGATATAATGCGATTTATATGGGTAGTAATGAGCTTATAGCCACATGTGAAGTCAGGTTTCGGGTGTTTGAGAGACGTTTAAATACAACGTTTCGTGCTGCCGATATATAGGGGTAGCCCTCAAAGCTTATGTCACTGATCGTTGAGTTGTTGAGTGGACGAAAATCACATTTTAAAACATCAGCTTTCCTCTTGTTATGTGAGGGTGGGTCCAGTCCCCGGTCCAGTCCTGCATGCTTTTCGTGTCAATACTAACCCTTTATTGGCAAAATAATGCTTTAATACATTATATGGCCTTTATCATCAACCTTGTTCAGTGCAGCCATGGCGAGTTACTCGCCAGATTGGGCTTTCTGCCGGGGCTTACAGGGCGCTTACTAGTCTCATATTGCCAGTTTTTTAACGCTGTAGGAAACATATTGTTTGAAAATGTGGAATAATATTACCACAGCCTTTATGAGCAGATTCCTAATATTGGCAAAGGTCAAGAACAATAACGACAATACATGAATAACTGGTTGGAGGCCACGAGGAGACGGCTCCCTCCGCCCAACGGTGTCCGTCGCCGTCCGTGCTGCCCCCATGTGGCAGAGCGGGGAACTACAAAGTTAGGGGACTTTAACAGTGAGTGAGTGAGACCGTCCATTGTCCATGGGATCCAATGTGTGCTGCCATAGGCTGTGGATGGGGTTGCTGTGGCAACTCCCTCACATATGTTTGATAGTTTTGTACCACTGCAGTCCACAGACTTTTAGATAAAAACAGGTATAATTAGCTTGTTAATAACGTGGTGAGCATGCCGTTACCAAGGAACTCTAACATCCTTATGCCAAAAAAAAGAGGTTTGTTTCAGGTCACCCGACCGACCCTATCTATACAGGGCCGACCCTAGTTTTTTTTAATGCAATTTTGAAGAAATTTTTATTTTTTTATACTTTTTGGGGTCAATTTTTAGACTGGCGGACAAACCACTTGTTTTAAGAAAATACTTTTTCTTAAAACAAGTGGGTTGTCCGCCAGACGGGTTTAATAATATTATTTTCTTGAAATGAGATAATCATTTTTGGCTGTATTATATCGATCATGACGTCAACTGTCCACTCTGGTGGCAGCAAGATGGCACACACCTGTCCCTCCTGTCACCCTGGAGGAAGACAACCCCCCCCCCCCCCCACACACACACACACACCCAGGATGTCACCCCAGCTGCCTCCTGATACATGGGAAGTGCCTCAATCCTTTAAGTACCGCCGGGTGCTTTAACCCTTTAAGGACAGATGTCACTATACAAAAGATTACATTTGTCGTCATGATGTACCAATATAGCTCCTGTGAGTAACTCGCACCCTGAAAGTCAGGGCAGCCAGGAGGAGGGCGTTATGTCTGGAGGAGTAAGGGCGGGGGGGGGGGGCGTCCCTACTAGCTGGAGGCACTGATGCCTGTTTGTATCTGTGTGTGTGTGTGTGTGTAGGGGGGAGGGTGCAGCTCGTGTCCAGCTAAATGGGAAAAGGCTGTCCAGGTGCCGGCCAGCCGGCCAGGTGAGGCGGGAGGCAGGCCGGGAGGGGCCGGGGAGGGGCCGGGGAGGTGGGCCGGGGAGGGGCCGGGAGGGCCGGGGAGGGGCCGGGGAGGTGGGCCGGGGAGGGGCCGGGAGGGCCGGGGAGGGGCCGGGGAGGGGCCGGGGAGGGACCGGGGAGGGGAGGGGCCGGGGAGGTGGGCCGGGAGGGGCCGGGGAGGGGCCGGGGAGGGGCCGGGGAGGGGCCGGGGAGGGGCCGGGGAGGGGCCGGGGAGGGGCCGGGGAGGGGCCGGGGTGGGGCCGGGGAGGGGCCGGGGAGGGGCCGGGGAGGGGCCGGGGAGGGGCCGGGGAGGGGCCGGGGAGGGGCCGGGGAGGGGCCGGGGAGGGGCCGGGAGCCTGGACGGGTAGGGGGATCGTCACTTGGTGCAGGGGCAGCCTGACCATCCCTCTGTAAAGGGTATAAGTCACAAACCTGTCATGCAGTCATCCCAGTGGGCATAGGACATTGAATCAACATTCATAAGTGGTTGCCAATGTTGATTCAATGTTGATCTATCATTGATTCAACGTTGAACATAATTTTGTGCCCACTGGGATGCAGGGGTAGATACAGGATTCTGAAAGAAAGGGGGCGGGGGAAGGGGGGCTTTTGTAGAATTACCCCCCTCTTTGTGCCCTTTTTTAAGAGTTTATTTGTCCCTTTTAGGCCCCAATTTAGCCCAAAAATAGGGGGTGCGTCTCCTTCTTTTACCAAGAGAAATAGACAAAGAACCCCTTGGATCGGCAACAGTCCAATGGCAGTATTTGGCCATCCACTGCCGGGGTGTCATTTAGATAGACAGAGCTGTGACAAGACAACATCTGTACAGCGGTGTCGGCGTGGTAGGAACACGGGGCAGGCATTCCGTACTGGGGTCCAACATGTCCTACAGACAGAGTCCAGCTGCACTGAAAAACTGTGGACAGCTCTGGAGTCTGTAAGGTCGTCTTACAGGACGACCCTAGGGTCTTCTAAGAGAACAGCATAGAATCAACTAGCTTCAACTCGTCAAATTGACAACCTACCAGGTTACCATCCCACAAGACGACCCTACACTCTAAGAACAGTGTGTTGTGGGAACATGCTTTAAGAGTAACACACATAAATTTGCAACACACTTTGAGATTTTACACACTTATGAATTGTAACACACTTTTTGTCAACTCACTTACCTGCTTACACACTTGAGGTCATAGAGGTGTGTATCATATACAAAAGGGGGCAGCAGCAGTAAAGGTCTATCATGTACCTATGCTACATTCTTACAGCCATATAGTAGCTGTCGCAGTGGCTCAGTGGACTAGTCTTTGGACTGAGAACTTGAAGATCCCCGGCTCGATTCCCTATGGGGCTGACCGTCAAATGGAAATGTTTATTTTCTATGAAGGACCATAATATTTTAGCCCCCCCCCCTCAAGAAGTGTCAAATTTCTCTTCCCCTCAGGAGGGGTTGAACTGTTTTACAACCCCCTCCCCAACCAATCCCCTCTACTACAATGAAAGATATGACACCTATTTGCAATGAGATACATACAAAAACTGTATTATTTGAATCTCATTGAATGAGCAAACTCACTCGATCCATATTGGGAATAGATGGGAAGCTTATTCTCTTGAACTATACACACATGCTCTTTGCATGAACCAAATAACCATCCCATATAAGACCTCATTAGAGGTTCTGCAAGGCTGTAAAAGCATGGCTTATTAATAGCTGATTAACTATTGTCTTTATAATAGATATAAAGCCCTGCAAATTATTAGTCAGTGCATTGGCATCCCTCAATAAGGGCGGTCTTTGTATTGTCTAAGAACCACTTCCTGTCATAACATATCAATACCCAAGGGTAAGTTATATAGCTTACTGGTAACTGGTAAGAAGTTATGTGATCTTTGAGAATACTTTGTGTCTCCTCACTGTTGTGTGTTCTGGTACCTATTTGAGTGGGGAATACACCATGATTGTACAAGGAGATTTGGTGGCCTACTGAGCAAGTGGCTGGACAAGTGTGTGAGAGGTCCTGGGTTCGATCCCCAGAGAAGACCTGGCACCAAATCTTCCCAAGTGAAACAAGTTGTCCTGACAGGAGTCGCGTCTGTAAGTGTCGGTAGACAGACTGCGGTGAACCTTCGGTGTCCTGGTCTCCCATGAGACTTGCACCGATCCGCTTCAACCCGTAGAAGCATAATACACTTGCGACTGGTAAAGATATAGCAGATATCAGTGTTGACCAAGGTGGTCCTAGCCGGGAGGGGAAAAGGCTACAATGGACCACTGGAGACTCTGAGAAAAGGTTGTGAGAGCAGCCATCCCACGCTATCTGACAGTGGTACGGTCATGGCACATTGCGCCACAGTCACCAGTTGGTTATCAGGTGTGTCAGTTTCGCCAGGGTCATGAGCTAGGATGTGTTCAAAGTGGTTGACTATGATTTGTTCACTGTCAATACAAAGTCAGTTTTGATATAATACTTCTATTCCCACTTTTATATATATTATGAGCGGTTCAATAAACACTTTTCCTAGATATAAGAAGCATTTAAAAGTGATACGCACAGTATATGCACAGTATGAACATGAATAGACCTGACAAGAAATTAAATAAATCTATACTAATTTAACTCTTAACCCATATAGAAAGTAATCATACTTGATATTGAAAAAACAATAATTGTCAAGGGATTCGAACCTGCATGGATAGGACTCATGTGCCAGCCCCTAGACCACTCAGCCACGGCACCTGACACACTCTGTGAGGTGTAGAACAGCTATTTCAACCCCCACCTCCTCAATACCATGGCTTTGTGCACCAACACACTTTTTAGATTCAACACACTTTTGCCAAAAGTGTGTAGTGTGTTACCACAAAAAAGTGTGTTAAAAGTGGCTTCAGAAAAGTGTGTTGAAAAGTGTGTAAACGTAACACACTGTTTTTAGAGTGTAGACTTGTCAAGGTCGTCAAACTAAGATAGCTGATGCAGGCCTAGATTAGCCACAGCTGGGGGCTCATCATTGCATAAGGGTGGTAGGTCTATTTCAAATATATGAGTTTGGTCTGGTTCCAGATGACAAAATTATTTTATCAATTTGTTTATATACATAGCCACATATAGAAGTGATATTTGACTAATACACTAATGCCACCAAGGATTCACATAGTGTATCACCAAGTCTTTACTGAGAATAGGTTACTCTCCAGCAATGGACTGTAGGCTTGTGTGTGTATAATACCAATATAAGGTGCATGCACCTACTTGTGCCCTGGTGAAAGACACAAAAGAGGTGTCTTCCTTCTACACATGTGCTCTATTTTTTAAATGTTGTCAAAAGTATGCATTCTTTACATTATCTTACTATTTCCTTAGATACTTCACATAATCCTCCATATTAACATATATGTATTGTAATACTCAGTATTATATCAACATAGGAATTAATCAATTTGTTCCCAAGGGCACATATTTATGCTAGGTAATGGCCACCTGCAGGGAGAATGGTGAATCACTTCTGGACAAGTTAAGGGCTGGCATATGCCAGGTAGCTCTAGATGGGTCTTCTTACTGAAGAGTTTTGCTTGCCAGCCCCTCTCCTTGTCAAATTGACAAGGCAGTGCCAGGTTTGCCGACTCTGGATTTTTTCTGTGTGCTACATAGGGTAGAGTCACCTCGAGTTGGACACGTACCTTGAACTTGTGCTTATTTGTGTTTATCCATGCATTCTAATCTCTTTATTTATGAAGAATGGTAACATATACGAGTCTTTTTCCCAAATAAATCCCCAATACAGAAGCACTATCTTATATGAATAAGATAGTGCTCAGGGTATGTGTCCGATTCACGGTGAATCTAGCCTACATGTACATTTGTTCTGTGGCAGTGTTGACTCGTGTGTGGAGTTCAGCAATCATGAACCAGTCAGTACAAAACAACGCTAATCAATAACGGACCCTGCACAGCTTTGCCGCCTTTTTGCAGCTCTTCTCCGCCACGCACTACCCCCCCCCCTCCTCCTACCCTCCCCTGGTTGCTCCCACTAGAATTAGACAGTTGAGAAAAGGATAGTTGAGAAAGGTACATTATTTGTCTTTATTCAAATTCTAGGACTTAAGCAAGTCTACCAGGCCATGTACTCACTGAATGGCACTCACTACTGTGGTCCCTACTTCAAGGCTTCATTCAACTTGATAAAGATTCAGCACTTACTTAAAATTATGAAAACGATCTGACCAAGTTGAAATTGAAGACACCCCCTCCTAAAAAAAACAACTGCACAACTTAATAACTTCAGGTGATATCGTTGTTGTTGATACACCCACACTGAAAAAGTAAACTTGTCTCCATACTCGTCCAAGTGACCATCATAAAATAAATGAGTCAAAAGTTGTCTAACTTATCAGGTTAGAATCTGGAGCTGGCAAATGTCGGGTTTTGGGCTGGCACATGCCAAGTGGGTCTATCTCCAGCTAGAAGACCCGCTTCCTTGTCACTTTAAAGGAGTTTTGACTCGTTTATTTTATGACCGTCGTTGGAAGATTCTGGAGACAAGTTTATTTTTTGAGTGTACTGTTGTTGTCGATCGTTGTGTCATGAAGCTGTATTCTCCTTTGACCAACGCTTCATAAAACTATCCACAAAGCTTTTTAGAAATACTCAATTAAGGCCCACCCCTGATGGTTGATGGACGGGGTTACAGTACAGAGAGCTATACTACACGGGGGTTTGCACTTTAATAAGTGTCTCCAGCCTCCCATTCTACCTGCCCCCACACCGTGAGATGTGGCGTCGGCACAGGTGGTGGTCGGGGTCCCGTGTGATATCTTGCGACAAGATGCCTTTATGTATGTGGGAAACCCAGCCCTGGGCCCCGGGCGTACCCCTGTCCCCCCCCCCCCCCCCATCCCCAGAAAAATAAAACTCTCTGGGGACCCCTACCCCTGCTCAGGCACATACTGACACGTTCCTCGCCCACAGGCATAATTTCAATTAGAAACCACAAAACTTCAGAAAGTATTTGTAACATATGAAAAAAGGCCTGTAAAAAGGCAATAATTGAACTTTCAGACTGACTGATATAGCAATAAAACCTTAGCCATCTTCAGTGGTCAGAGACAAGAGGGAACCTGGCTGCTGCAGCTCTGTGTGGGGCTCCATACCCCCAGCTCTGGTCCCTGGAGGGGGAGGGGGGATACTCAGATATGAAATGACGACCAACTGTCAAATGGCCAACAATAGCGGTAGTGGTCGGGCTAAACATTAGGGGGCACCCCTAGAAAGGGGGAGGGGGGACTCTGGAGGAGGGAGTAGTTATTAGATGAGTAAATCTTTAATGATAAATGTATGAAATGGAACTATTATTCATGTCTGCTTTTCATGAAAGCTATAAACACTATGATTCCTGCAATAACATGGGCGGTTGCTTATTTGTCACGATTCAATTAGACAACTATGAAGTAATTCATCTGGCCACAATCAAAATCATATTTGTAACAAATACAAAATTATAGATAAGGATCGAAAATACCAGAAATGGACCAACAGATAAGAGTAGCAACAAAACCCTTCTTGGGTAAAATTATGTCAGAGACAATGATATATAATTATAATCTATCCGATACTACACACAACTTAACCGATGGATTTGAATCAATAGCTTTATTTTAATTATCAATAAATTTTAACTTCACATAATACATCATTTGAAACACCCTGTTTCTTTTTATAATTGTCACGGGATGTAGGCTTGGACGATCACTGAGGTCCATTTGACGTGTTTCCATGCACGTGCTGTCGTGACCAGGCTGCTGACCAGTCATTGTCCGCACACATCACTGCCCCCCCCCCCATATCAGCCCCCCCCCCACCCCAGCCTACCCCGACCACTGAGTGACCACTGAGTGACCACAGCACACTTCATTTACCTGATGGCCAATGGAGCTTGTACCGCTATGGAGCTCATGCCCCCCCCCCAGTCCCCCCCACCCCCCCCCCCCCCCACCATCAACTCCCTAATAAAATGCCACCCCTCACCCCTCCACCCCACACCCTCACGTATTATCCAAGGGAGATTTTAAATGTGTTTACAAAAATACCAGTGCCTGCACATGTAGACTCTCCTTGCAGGTGTTCTTGTGTTTCTTTTCTAATGGTAAACTGCTTTTGTTGAACACTTCACTGTACATAGTTGGTTGCCTTTTTGTAGGTGTACAGTAAAATATACTGTAGGTGTACAGGGTTATGTAGATGCACAGTAGAATCTGCTGTAAAGCTACAGGAGGTGCTGTAAAGTTACAGTCGATTTTACTGTGTACCTACACTTACTTTTTACGGTGTAAGGTAAAACTCTCATTTTAGGCTTCACAACATGAACGATCAATTTCATTGTCAGATTGGGGAGGAAAGCTGTGAGGTGTGAGACAGGCTCGTTAGCAATCTGGCAGTTTGCACCCTGACCTGGTCACTTATTGGTCAGCCACCACACTACCCCCTGCACGCCATACACGATAACCCTTTAAACCCGCAGATCTTACTGCACGTCCAGTAAGGTCCAGGGAGTGGCTTGTAAGGTGACAGACAGGTGCTGTGTATAACTAGCCACAGTGGGGCAGTGG